>RCWM02000491.1:600000-812056 GCA_003667255.2 Euschistus heros
CGATATATATTATTTCATGTTATGTATATTGATATATGTTTAGTAAGTTTGTGGGTGTATCTTTTTAGAGTTGTCTTATTGTTTTTTGTATGATGGAATTTACAGATATTGTTGTAAGGGAAAATAAATTTTGTGTCTGTGAGTGTACTGTTTAATTGATGGCAGGTTTAAATCAGATAGCATGTTTGAAATTCTGGCACACATCGGGTAGTTGTTTATTATTTTCATACATGCGTTATGAATGATTTCTAATTTCCTATAATTTGAGTTGCAGGTATAGCTCCAGACAGGGAAGGAATATGTTTATATTGGTCGTATAAGAGATTTATACAATATCAATTTGTTTTTAGCAGATTGTCTATTGAAATATGGTTTCATTTTTCTGATAATTATATGATATGTATATGATTACATAATATGTTTAGAGAATGTTTTTCTGGGAGATTCTGCCAGGCCGAAGAAAAGATAAACTGAATTTAAATAGATATATAGGCTTTGTCAATGTTTATGAAGTTTTTCCGGACTTTCGAATTTCCAAAAATTGGCCGGCCTGGGAGAGGTATATCATTGACATAAAAATTTCTGAAATGAAAACTAGGAATCAAATTTTGAGACCTGCGTTCAGTGAAGCACCCTTCGTCATAAACACTACACAAATTTTCAATTAATGCTGGTTGAAATTTATTTGTGATGGACTCCTATAATGAATCATGACCTTTCCCCTCTGGCTAGAATAGGTTGATAACCCATCCTTCCTGCCCTAGTAGGACAGAATAAGGACATTATTTTTCTTCTTCTACGTGGCGTTACAACCTTTGGGAGGTCCAGGCCTCCTCATCGTATATAAGCTTTAACAACAACAAAATCTGTATTTGATTATTTAAACAGTCATTATAATCTATTATATGTTTTATTTTTTTTTCATTTTAGGGCATTCCACTAATTTTTTATTTGTTTAAAGCAAATTGGTTAGTGTTATTTTGAAGAATTTTTTTTTTAATTTTATTAGAAAAGTTTCTTTTAATTATTAAATGTTACAACCTCCATATTTTAAACAGAGGTGCCCGAAGGTAACCTTTCAATAGGGAAAGACCTAAGTTGTTGCAATAAGGCCTACCTCTCTGTTCATTGAAGATTGATGTTTCATGATGAGACAACTTCCTACCTCTTGGAGGTGGGTGATAAAGTTCTTGCAAATTAAATATTTGAAGCACTAAGTCGAAGAGCAAAAATGTAATCATAAAAATGATTGAGTAGTCAATATGAACCTACCCTGAAATGGGTCAGACGTCAGCAAAGCTTGTAACCCACTATTAGCCTTAGCATTAGAAATATTGACTAATGCGACAATTTATCACAATACCAATTTACAAACTGGTGTAAGCAGTACAGATTACAAATAACATGAATTTTAATTGTTAACTAATTGTTTTATAATGTATACGGGGAAAGCAACTATCTAAATTTAATATAAATCTAAGTCACAACTTACTCCAAGTACACAACATTGGCATAACACATGAAAGCCACAACCTCCATTCACCCTCATGAAAGTAGCTAATTCTAACAACTCAATTCTAAATTGAGAAAATGTTGAAATCTACGCCTAAGTAACTGATAGACTGTGCCCAAGGGATCGTGGTTTCATTTTAAATTATATTCTGAGTTATAAGTGGTATTCTTTTTGTGAATATGATGGCTTGTGTTTTTGATGCATTTATTTTAATTTTTCATTTTTAAAGAATGCTTAATTACATGCTATAATACAAGATTTCTATCGATAATCACATCAAATTTCAATTATAAGTTAAAATTATTTATTACTCATGAGAGCGGACGAAACTGCGACAGAGGGTAATATATAAGTTCTTATATATACAAATATTATCGGTTCCTAGCATGTTCAGAGTAAATCTCTTCCGCTTCCGTGCTAGTTCTACCGTCGTTTAGTGACTTTGCCGGTGCCCGAAGTAGGCAAGTAACGCGATTACGGTGTTCTTCCCCCCCTCCCCCCCCTCAGGACTAAATGGGAGAGTGCCCCCCTCCTCGAAGACTGTACCCTTAAAGGAGCCTTCGACCCAATAAGGGCCCACAAAGACCCCTCACCGCCATCTTATTATTTATAATTGATCCGATAATTAAAAACCTCCACTCGACCTGACCAAGCTGCTTTGTTGCCGTTCCCTCACAGCTTGAAGGATCTTACAATTCGGTAGGCCTAATATTCTGTGTTCATTCGACCAATCCAGATACAAATATTACTTTATGACGAAAATTCAACCCGTAGGTTACATTTTTTTGTTCATCAGTAGCTGGGAGAACAAGAAATATAATTTTTTTCTATTTACAATTACTATTTACTATTTACAATTTAAAATATAATATTTCAAGTAAATGTGACGATAATGATAAAAACTACACGACAATTTAAAAATAAATTTTTAAAGCAACTACCCGTTGCTGGCACTTATACAGATTCTATATAATGAAGTAAGTTGTGATACTAATGTATTTGAATGGTTGTGGAGTTTGGTTTGGAAGGATTGATATCTGGTTTGAGCTAAGTCAGAAACGTAAGGTTTATTAAGATCTTTGTGGATAAATTTGTTTGTGACGAAGTAAGGAGCATTGAGGATTTTTCTAAGGAATTTAGATTGTAAGGATTGGGTACGAGATGAACTGGATGGTTTAGTAGAGCCCCAAAGCTCAACTCTATATGTCCAAATTTGTTTGAAAGTTTGTCAAGTAAATGTTGAAGTAGTCGAAAACGACGGGCAGTTTCTTTTCGTTTTAGTCTCGTATGTGCATTTCCACTAAGGCATTTGTCCAAATGGAGTCCTAGAAAGCGGATCTGTTTAAGAGGGATTAGTGGACATCATTAAAGGATACTGTAGGACAGGAAGTCGTAGGTTTTAGACGAATAGTGAAGGCTATTGTTTACTGATAACCCACTAGTGTCATCCACATACGTAGTTAGGATAGTTAAATTTAATAGATAGAATATTTATAATTTTAAGAGGATGCTGATTTAGTATCTCCCTGTCCTCACAAATTTCATCAGCTTTTCTTTTAAGACTTTTTTAGACAGTTATATTATCTAAACTTGTACTAATTTTGAGAAGTCATGTGCTGTGTTGATGTCTGAGTGCTAAGTCATGTACTTTTCAGATATAATTAAAAAAAAAAAAAGATTGCATCTTATTGCTGAGTAAAACACATCTTGCGCAATTTATCTTTTTGTTTACATTTTTAAATTCAGTATGAACGTGTTTTATATCAATAGCAGCAATGAGTATATTTACTGTAATGAATAACATTAAAAAAAAAAAATTAAATATGGAAAAAAAAAATATATTATAGCTGGATTTTTTCTACTAGGAAAATCGGATAATGCACCAGCGGTTAATCAAGAGTCTAGTATATAGAATACAAATATAAATGAATTTATAGTCAGAATGAATAACATTCAACGATATTATTGTAATATATAAAAAAAAAAAAACATATTTTAAATGTGATTACAATGTACATAATAACATTCTAAATGCTTGAAAAGCAGCTACCCACTGGTCTCGAGTGGAGGAGGTCTCCAGGCCATCTTTTTTCCAGATGCCTCGGAGGGTTGTCCAGAATAGGATAGAAAGCAAGTTGAGAGACTAATAAATTTAAATGGTTATGGAGTTTACTGTGAAATTAAAATTATTTTTTGTTGTGTTCAGCTTTTTAAAATATATATATTGCAAACAATTGCTAAACAAGAACAATTCATTTACTAATTTATGTTTTATTTAATGTAGTACGGCGTTTCACATTTATGGCATAGAACGTTTATAGACATAATTACTAGAGATGGGCCGAGTAGTCAGCTAGTAAAAAGGCTGATTCGTTTACTAAGCCGATCTTTTCTACGGTTAGAATTCGTGTGACGTCGGCAATGTTCGGGGAGCTTCGTTTATAGCTTTAGAGCCGTTAGTACATGCAGCTACAGGTTTTTATTTATTTTATATTTTTCTTCTGTTTTTGCAAATAGGCCGGTATCTGACGGAACGTTATTCTTTTCTTTTTTTTTTGTTATAATTTTAGAAAAATAAAATAAAAGTCAGCAGTTACTTACTTTACATCGCTGAGACAGTTAATTATGAAATTTAGAATTCAATCAAAAGAATGATTATATTTTTAACTTTTAATTTAACTTTGTCTTATTTTTTTACTATTAATATATTATTTAATTTTGTTTGAAAAAGTATTTTTTTAATTTATATATTTCACTTATATGTATATTTTATATATTATATGATTTATGTATAGTATCGTTCTTTTCTGTTCTCTCTTTTCTTTCTTCTTTTTTCTTTCCTTTTCTTTTTTTTTTTTTTTATTGTACGCAATGCGTGAATGTAATCGTCTATATGACTTATTGGCCATATTTGTGTCAGATTGTAATAATCACTAAAAATTACTTAAATTATATTACTGTATAAGAAAAAAAAAAGGAAAATCTACATTGCATGCTACTTTTTTATGATAATTATCTGCGTAATTCGCTAATCAGAAAATTTACCCACGGATAATCGGGTTATAGAATACCAACAGAAGTGTAAATATAATCCGGATGAATAACTATGCTACAGAGAAGTTTCCGATTCTAATTGGCAGTTAAGAATCTTATTATTTATCTTAATTTGAACCTTGTGGAATATCCCAAGGAACCCTTGTTAAACTATCATCCTAAACAAATTCCATCGGTTAAATCACGCATCTGATAATTGCTCGAGGAAGATTTCATCATTGAGATGTTTGGAATGTCGGGAAGAAGCCGCCCCAACCGGGAGACCGTAGCAATGGCTGCAATCTATCTTATATGATGAGTTGCTTACGATATTAAAGGGGTTGTTCTTCATCGAAGATTAAGAATGGTTCGAAGGAATGTGATGTATGGTGAAGAATGTATATTCTTATGGAAGTAGAAATGTTTTGAGTCGAACAGTAAGAATGAAAAATTCTACTGTCTGTCTTGGAAAAATTAAACAATTATGGTATCCCATCTCATACCTCCTCCCTCATATACTCGACTACGTATTCTAGGTATATGAATATATATATATATATATATATATATATATATATATATATATATATATATATATATATATTTTTTTTTTTTATTTTTTTTTTTTTTTTGTTACAACATCGAGCCATCATTTTCCAATTTACTTCAATGTTTTAGTAGCTACTTTTCGAGGGGGAAGGTTATTTTCCTTCACTTACACACAAACTATCGATAAATGTGAAACTCGAGGTGAAGCTTTGGAATCGATCCACTAGAGCGATGTGGGGTTCATTAATTCAGTGGAGCAGTGGTTCGATGTCCCCTTTATTATAATAATTTAATAATATTAGAGATAAAAAAAAACTTAAAAAGAATGTCCGTTTTTACTGTAAATATGCAATAGTTTCCTCATGCGGTTACTTACAACGCAATCAAAATACATTTTAGAGCAATAGGCAAGTTTTGTAAAAATATGATATACATAAAGAATTATACGGTGTATTAATTGTTTCAAAATCTCAAAAAGGACTTCAAGAAAGATAAGATTATGTAACAATATTGATAAGGTTAAAATGGTCTGCGTCATAAAATACCTGATTGTTTTGCTTTGAATTTGAAAAATATATCACAACCTTAATGCATTCTAATTTAAGTTTATTATTAATTTATATTATATTAATATTTGTTGTTAGTCTCGTATAATCGACTTGGTAATGGGTAGTTCTTAACATGTTATTGTATCCATTTTACCGAAAATTTACTTATTGTATATTTTGTATACAGTTGCAAATATCAAGGAGGTATAATAATAATAATAATAATAAATTGTAGCAATAACACCAATTGTAACTTAATTGTTAGGTCTATTTTTTTTTTTTTTTTTTCCTTCCAGCAGTAACCGTTTGGAAGGGATTTTCTTTATTTCTGTACACACCATACTTAAAAGTATATAATGTATATGTAATTTTTAATTTTTGTTTTGATTATTATTTTACATATACATATACATAGTACTTCTGTCGAAAGGTCAATATAATAAATAAACAAAAAAATCGTTGTATGGCTGTGTCATGGACAGGTGTTGTACGTGAATACGTTTATCTAACGGATTATATTTTTTTAATAAAATATTTTTATTTATGTATTTAGGATAAAAGCAAGGAAACTAATAATTATTGGGTTACAGTATAACTTTATTAATAGGTCTGTGATACGAAAAGTACGACACAAACGGCAAACAAGATACATCGAGATTTCTGGTAAACGTTAAATCAATACAGTTATTACCTAACGTTGTTGGAGAAGTTTCAATATAAGAAAAATTGAACTCGCTGAGCATGAAGTCGGGCAATGAGCGGTTTTGTGAGACATCAACATTAAAGTCTCCAACTATCATTGGGTAGTAAAATCAGGCTAGTAATCTGTTATAATTTTAGCGATGTTTTTGGAATAATTAAATAACGATCGTAACAAAAAGAGTTTAATTTCTGCTGACACTGTGCCCGTGTGGATATACATCCATCCTAATACGAATTTGAAGATGCCATTGGCCGTTAATAATATAATATTTTTTTATTATACACCTTATGATATTCGCTGTCACTACTTTAAACTAATATTTTATATACAATCGATAGATGTTGAATACAGCTGACGATTAAAACTTAAACGAACATTGTAGCTTCTTCAAGTCAAAAGTTATACTAATTTCAAATCTCTAAACGCAGCAAAAAAACCCTCAAAATTGCGGGGCTTCCCCCTCAACCACGCGCGATATGTGACTGTTCTCGCTTATCGTAATGAATTATTTGATCCTTTAGCTATCCAGTGGTATAATTTAATTTTGGATGTATAAGATAGATTCGAAACTACAACGCCAAACTGTATCGCCCGATTTTGTTATCATTAGGTTTTGGATTGTCTCTGAGCTTTGGGGGTCTACTAAACCATCCAATTCATCTCGTATCCAATCCTTACAATCCTAAATCCTTCGAAAAATCCTCAATGCTCCTTACTTTGTCACCAATAAACTTATCCATAAAGATCTTAATGTTCCATATGTTTCTGATTTAACCCAAACCAGATACCTATCCTTCCATAGTAAGCTCCATAACCACTCCAATCCACTAGTCTTTCAACTTGCTTCCTCCTCCATCCCTGATAATCCTCCGAGGAGTCTGAAACGAAGACACCTTCTAGTGTAGAATTTTTAATAAAGTGCTACTGATGAGTAGTTCTTTTAGAGTTTTAACATGTTATTATAATCGTTGTCAATACATTTACTTGAGTATATATTTTGTACAGTTATAAATTTCAATAAATGTAAATATATATATATATATATATATATATATATATATATATATATATATATATAAAGAAATATTATGGGTTTTTTTTATCGAGTTGTTTTGATTTTTTTCGGTTATTTTTGTATTTGGCTTTGAAATAGAAATTGATTTTAAAAATGAGGTATCGGTAAAGAGGATAGAAAAAAATTTGTTACCGACACATCACAGGGATATATGTTTAAACTTTGAAGGGTATGAAATCGGTTTGTAAGCTAAGCCAGTCCTCGACAATAGAGACGTCAAGAAAGACCGAATAAGGAACTCTTTGTAGAAAGGACCACGTCAAACATTTATCACAAGGAGGGAGTGGAAGGCAGCGCTGCTCCACTCTCCAAGGCATAACAAAAAATTAATACCTCGCTCCTATGAAATATTAATAAGGGGTAGGAATGAAGTTGATTTACAACCCAAGGCAGGAGTGTTAAAGAAAAGATATTTAATGGATTCTGTCTGGCGGTGGGTAGCCGTCTTCAGGCCCATTGTCCTCCGACCCCCCTCGGCCAAACGGTGGGGCCCAAAGGATAAATTTTTATAAGCCCTAGGAAGACATCCGATCTACTCTCTTCTTTCTCCTTTCCTTTGTTATCGAAAGGCATTCCGCTCTGATAAATCCTCCTCCAGGAAAACAGCCTTTCTCTAGAAATTATATTTTTCATATAAATACAAAAATCAAGAGCCAAGATTTCATTCTAAACAAGTTACACTTTGTAATGAATACAAATGTCGTATGTGTTGTTCTGAAGTAAGTTTAAAAGAACATGTATAAATCCTCTAAATATGTTTATCTTATTTATTGTTTGCCAACAGCAACCGAATCCAATTCCAACAACATTGCTTTGTCATCAAGGAACCAATTTCAACGCACTGCAATATTGTAATAGAACAGTATTATTTATTGAAATCATATTATAGCTATTGTTTTTGAAAGAAGATTGTTGAAGTGCCAGTCATTTAACAATAAAAATAAATCTGTATCATTAGATATATCTTCGGGATCCACAGGCGGTCACACGTTACTTGCCTATACTCTAAGTTCGGGTGGCTTTTTCTTAAATTCCGACGGCAATACTTTCTGGGGACTTTCCTGTTCCACCTAGTGGGGTTTAGAGTACCTCTAAAAACCAAAAACCCCTTCCTATATTCTTGACCTATTAACTCTGCGCTCTTCTCTCCACCTCCTAAACACTAGATCCCATCCTTTTAACCAGTACACTCCCTCACATAAAACTGCCTCCTGTGAAAAATTTTTCATCATTCGTGCTACCTCCTTGAATTCTCTACCCACTTCTGTTCCTAAAGCAGCTTCCCTACTTTTAGGAGAGAGAAACACTTTATTAAGTGGTGCTGCCCATTTTAAATGGGTTGCTAAATACACAGCATACTTAATCAATCAAATATGACATTTTACAATATTTAATATTAAAAAGAAAGAAAAAAAAAAAAACCCGTAATAGTCATTATTTTAAAAATATAAAAGTCTACATATAAAAATGATCGTACATACATATAATTCATTTTTACACCTTTAAGACAAGCAATCTTCCGCAAATATGTAAATAATTAAATAAATACTTAGAATTACTTTTTTTTTATACATAGGATTGTATTTTATGTTGTTATTATTATTTTATTATTTTTTTAATTTAATTTTTTTTTCTGCAAAAAATGTATGCCATAATTACTGGAGCATTTAATTTGTAAATAATACGGCCAGACAATTGTACATGTAACTGTGCATTATTATTATTTTTAGGGGACAGTAAGTCCCAGACTAAAGTTTATTTTTTCATTACATTTAATTTCATTTGTAACGCCGATGATTTCATCAGGAGTACAAGAAAAATAAAACAACACATAAAGTACTAAAAAGATGGTGAATTTAGCCTAGATCAAAAATAGGGTGAATATGCAAGATATTTTTGATACCTGTAAGATATAACTAATTAATATAATAACGTTTAATAGAAAATATGAGTAGATATAATCAGTAATATATGTTAGATAGGTATTGATAGATGATTGATACATAATTATATGTATAAAAAAAAAAAAAGAGTTTTGTCTAATAGATGTGAAACTATAAACACGTCTATCGTATTTACTGTTTACCATTAATGTATTATATCTTTAGATATAATCAAATCTTATTTATCTACAATGGACCAATAATATAATTAAGAAAGCTATATGACGGTGTTTTACGAGATTCTTGTATCCTTAAACATTGTTTGAAAAATCTTGTTCAATCACTATATTTTAAAATAATGACTTTTTTTTTTGTGCTATATTTATTTATATATTGAATATCATCAGATGTCTAACTGGATAGATAAAGTATGCTGTGTATGTAGCAATGTATTTGAAATGGGCAGCACCGCTTAATAATGTGTTTCTCTTTCTCCATTTTGAATTCCATAATCGCTGTTAAACTCCTGTCGTGTGCCTGAGACAAAGGCAGCTACGATTCAGAGTGTCTAATAATACTTTTCAGGACAACAAGTTATCACAATAATTTATTGACAAACAAATTCTTTTTTAAAATAAATGGAAATAAAAACTTCGACCATTCGCATTAGCTTCCAAAACCCATAAGAATTTAATTAAAATTAGAAGGATCTAAAACAATTTCCACTGCCTCCTATATGTCACATAATAATATTTAAAATGCTTGCTCAAATTCACTTCTTTTAAAACTCGTTTCACATTTATTTCGTGATAAACTTCGAAGGCATTTGAATATAATGTTTTAGAATAATTTTCATGTAACTACCATGGGAGTATTACTAATATGTAGTTGTTTCATACTTTATTATTTATTTTCCTGATTAGTTAGTAAAAGTGCTATTTTGTCCGAAATCCAGTTTTAAATTTTAATAAATAATTCTTTTTAAAAAATGGTGGTGTATTGATTTCGATAATTACGCAGAAAGTAAGCTCCAATGGGAAAGTTTTCCCTCGAGTATTCTTCTCCAGAGCTGTAATGAAAACGATTTATATTTTAAAGTCAATATATTAATTAATTTTTTTTTCTCATTTGGATCGTAAGAAACTCGGCCCGAAGTTTGAAACACTCCTCTCTATTAAAACAGGACTTTCAACGAGACCGGGAATAAAAGCTCCTCGTTCAAAGCCGGAATTGAAGTTTGCAATGAAGGATAAATTCACCCCAATAAGAACTCTCATAATAAGGTTGTTCGGAAAAATTCTCTTGATATTAACTTGAACCTGAGGAAAAGTTTTTTCTTTTTTTCTCTTCCTTTTTCCCTCCCGTTTGGGAAATAATTATGACTTTCATTAATTAAGTGAAATTAAAAAGTCTGCTATGATACATTTTGAGAAATAAAACAAAAAGGGAAGTTAATTACGGGAGAGAAGGTTAAGTATGTACTGGTTTTTCTCTGAGTGGCTTTCTGACAAACTTTTGAAGGGAGGTTGCGATCAATCCGACTCCCCTGCTATACTTCAAGCTTTAAGTCCGCCAAGAGACTTCTATGGAGAACCAGTCTAAACTGGATAATTTCATAATTATATTTCTCCAGCGTTCTATCCGCCAATATTATTGTGTTTAAATATTTGTTTGTATAGGATTTTAAAAACTTAATAAAATGTAGTTTATTTTATCTACAAATGTATGTCGTTTTTTTTAAAATATACATTATACATGGAGCTTGCTATGAAAGGATAGGTGTCTGGTGTGGGCTAAATCAGCAACATATGGAACATTAAGATCTTTATGGATAAGTTTATTGGTGAGCATTGAAGATTTTTCGAAGGATTTCGGATTGTAAGATTGAATAAGAGATGAATTTGATGGTTTAGTGGAGCCCCAAATTTCGACTCCGTACGTCCAAACAGGTCTAATCACAGTCATGGATATGAGTCTTTTGTAATTAATTGGGAGCTTTGAACGTTTGTCTAGTAAATGTTGAAGTAGTCTGTAACAACGGGCAGTTTCTTGTCATTTCAGTCTTTAAATGCATGTTTAAATTACACATTTAATGTTACAATATACACCTAAAAATTATTATGTCCTTGTGATTTCACACAAGATCAAAATTAACACCGCCTCTTATATGAATCTAGACTACTTACTGACTATAGAACTATACTACAGATAAAAACAGTACAGAAACTATGACATTGACCAGTGGATGGTCAATGTTTGATGAACAATTTATTTAAAGATTTCAAAATTTTTCTGAAAAATTCCATACTAAAAAAAGGGGATATAAATATGAAATATCTTTAAATCATTAAATATTCATAAATTTTTCTCAATTAAAATTTTTTTTTATAGGGATTTCTAATGACAAAATAACTTTGTCGCTTGATTTTGTTGAATTTTGATTTATTAATATTATATAACTTCTTTTTATTTATTTTATTTTATTTTGACGTGAATACGTCTTTATATTTGCTAACGTCCAAATAGGTCTAATCACCATCATGTAAATGAGTCTTTTGTAATTAATTGGGAGCTTTGAACGTTTGTCTAGTAAATGTTGAAGTAGTCTGTAACGACGGGCAGTTTCTTATCGTTTTAGTCTTGTATGTAATAGAAATGTAAATGTTTAATGTTGAGTAGCAGAAACGAGGTTTGCGGCAATGTCGAGTACTTTTATGGTTAGTAATTAAAATACAACCAGAAGATTTCATTAAAATTATTTCTATCAAATAAAAATTATTACAAAATCAAAATGTTGATTCTTTGCTTTTTGATACGGTGCGTAAAAACATGAATCATAGGCCTTTAGATGTAAGCACTGGTAACACAGTTCTGCAAAAAAAAAACAAAAAAAACTGCTCCCTTCAGAAATTGTTCCTGATTTTTATATTTTCATGTGTGCTGAATTCGAATCTGAAGACACAAAAAATCTATCTAGCATAGTTTTTGGGAAAATAGACGTTATTTTTTAAAAACCTGAAATAGTGTATTTTTAATATTTTTTTTTTTTTTTTTTTTTACACTCCTATGAATATTTCTTGTAATTTTTATATTTAAAAGTGTGCTGAATTCAAATCAACAGCAAACCAAAATCTATCAAGCACCACTCTTTAGAGATTGGAGGTTGTTAAAAAAAAAACTGGAAGAGCATTTTTTTCATATATTTTTATAACTTTTTTTTTTTTGTGAAAAACAGTAATATATAAAATAATAATATTTAATACTAAACATAATTAATGTGTATATTTTTTCCTTTTGTACTCTGCATCATATATCTCCGGTATAGTGTCCAACAGTAGAAGGCAAGCATCTTCTCATTGCATATACAGCTAGCTATACCTTTTTTCCATTTGGGCTATCTCGATGAAATTGTTCTCCGTGTTCATCTAACACTGCTCCCACGTTGGGAGGGGAGAAATTCAAATGGGAATGCAAAAAATTAATTTTTGAGGACATGCCTTAAGTGATGAAAGCAATTCTTCAACAATGTCATTCATACAGCAAATCCTAATACTTATGCTCTCCAAGTTTTTTCATTTTGTCATGCGTTATAAAGGTTTCAAAATAGATAGGTTTTTAATTTGTTGTTAAATCTTTCGATGATAAAAAAATGCTCGGAATGTCGAAAAACACCTCATTTTTCGACCTAAAACAAAAATTTGACAAAAAATGGTGCCTGATCGAGATTTTCTGATTTCTGATTCGTGTTCAGCACACTTCAAAAGATATAAAAACGTTTTTGTTGAAGGGAATATTTTGATGCAGAACAGTGTAATGCGATGGAGTTAATAATCCGCTAGATTTTTTTTAATAGTCTTTGCCCTTCTGGATTACCAACTCGTACATTAAAATTAAAAATGCATTAAAAAATTGGATGTCCAATTGTAATTTTAACCAAGTTAAATATTACTGCTATGCGTGAAAATATAATTGAAGAAATGATGCTCATTTGTATACTTCAATACAAGATTTGTATCGATAAAGAAATAATACTTCAATTATTAGTTAAAATTATCTATGTTCTTTATTTATGAGAGCGGTTAAAGCCGCGACGGGAGATGCTAGTGCTTAATAAAAATATATTGTTTTTGACTAACTAAAAATTATTCTTCACAACCACTCAACTCTTTAAAGATTTCGGTACCAGTTTATGGAGACTGAGTGTGCCCAATGAATCCTACACCATATTCAAATTATGCCACGCAAAGTTATTCCTATGAAAACTAAATGAATCATATTGAAAATGCAATATAACACAATGCTGACGAATCGTTGATATATCTTAATTTTAAGTTAATCAATCGTTACAGACTACTTCAGCATTTACTAGACAAACGTTCAAAGCTCCCAATTAATTACAAAAGACTAATATTTACATGACAGTGATTAGACCTATCTATGCGTACGGAGTTGAGCTTTGGGGCTCCACTAAACCATCCAATTCATCTCGTATCCAATCCTTACAATCCAAAATCCTTCGGAAAATCCTCAATGCACCTTACTTTGTCACCAATAAATTTATCCATAAAGATCTTAATGTTTCATATGATGCAGATTTAGCCCAAACCAGATATCAATCCTTTCATAGTAAGCTCCATAACCACTCAAATACCCTAATTTCTCCACTTGCTTCCCACATCATTCCTGATAATCCTCCGAGGCGTCTGAAAAGAAGATGGCCCAGAGACCTTCTAGTGTACAATTTTTATTAAAGTGCTACTGATGAGTAGTTCTTTACAAGTTTTGTCACGTTATTGTAATAGGTAACAACACATTTACTTGATGTATAAATATAGTACAGTTGTAAATTTCAATAAATTGTTATTAAAAAAAAAAAAATAAACCATTGAACAACTTTTAATGCATCTATATAAAATTATAATATACAATATAAAAAACGTTCAAAAGATATTGTAACTACCTATGCTTTCTTATATAACTGATATATATATATATATATATATATTGAAATACCCTCACCCGCTCTCATACATTAAGAACTTACAATTAGATTATTTTAACTAATAATTAAATTCCATTTGTTTCTCGATAAAAGTCATGTACTGTAGTATGGAATTTGGCATTATTTCTTCAATATTTTCACGCATGGCAGTAATTTTTAACCTGGTTAAAATTGCATTGATTAGGTGTTTGAAGATTACTTAAAAGCATAATTAGACATTCAATTTGGCAGAAATAATTTTATCGATCCATTTGGTTGGATTTTAATTTCTAAACATGAAGGAATATGACAGTTTGGCAAACCTCGTTTCTGGCACTCAAGACTATATATATTTTAATCATTTTTATAGTAAAATCGATTTTTATAAACTTTCCTAGAACTATGAAGATGTAGTTCAAATTTGTTAAAGTTGGGTTTCATATTTTTACCACTACAAACTCAGTTACAGAATGGCCACAAATCGGTCGATTTTTAAACTGCACTGGGATCCACATGTCGCTATTTATAACATTTTTAATAACAATTGAATTGAAAATAATAAAATTTTATCATAAGTTTCTATCTATATATGTAACCATACCTAAGGGTACTTTTGTAACCTCTCTCAAATGGCTTGGAAAATGGCTTGTCCTTTTATATAATAGTATATATATAATATAGACAGTTATGGGAAATATTCATACTATAATTATAGAAAGAAAAGTTGAAATTTAAAGCTATTTATCTTTAATTACTATACTTAAAGCTAAACAAATTCACACTAAACATTATTCCTGGAATATATTTTACTCAATAGTGCCAAGAACTAATGTCAAATAAGTTATTGACACTCTACAGATATCTTTTAAAATACAGATATTACTGAATGTATTTTTACACAGCTGAGTTGTATGATTTAAATTAAATTTTCTCAATTTTTTTTTTTTTTTTTTTTTTGGTTAAATATTTGATTATGTTAATTTTCTTAGTTAGGGTGTCAATAATTGCAAGGTTTACACTATATATCTACAATAACAATAAATAAAATGATTTGGTAACCTACAATAATTTTTTATTTTATTTCTTTATTTCTTATATAGTTTTTACAATTCACAATTTTAAATGCTGAACCAAAAAAATAAACCAGTCTCAAATTTAAATAAAATACTATTAAACAACTTAAGTATATGCTCATATACTCATAATTAAAAATGAAAAAAAAATATTAAAAAAAAAATTTAAAGAATAAAAAGAAAAAAATATAACATCCTAGTAATAAAATAAACCAAATTGTAACTATACGTTCTTAAATATCTATATATTTTTATATAAATACATACATACTTGCATACACACACATTTAAATACATACACTCACACCTAATACATAAATTTGCAAATACATATACATAAACATACATACACAAGTATATTTAAAATAACAATAAATACAATAGATTATTATACTACATTAAGACATAACTCAATTTCGGGCGTGTATATGTTAGTATAGGTCCTTAGCAGGCTTTATATAATAATATTTATAAAATAAGTAAATAAGATATAAATATATAAGATTGCCTGTACCAGAGTTGAGCAAACATTAATGATCACTATTTGATAACTAATTACCTGGAATCAGTCTCCTAATTTAATAATGATTAAATCTTTCAGTCATTTTATCGAAATAACGATTATTTGACTGAGTGATTGTGATTGTGATTGTGATTGATTATTACTTTAGGTTATTGATTACAGGAATTCGTTAAATAGCTATGATTAAATTTTGATTAACTTTTAGCTTTGATTAAATTCTGCCCAACTCTGCTCTATATTTCGGTAATTGATCTAAGTGTCCACTACTGATAGATTGCATTCGACTATGTAATCTACTATTAGACCCTTTGAAATAGATTTATATTTTAAGTAAAACTATTTAAATCTATAATCTATATCAATATATTAATTAAAAAATGAATATATTGAGAAATATGAAATATAAATCTTGATATATTTTTTAACAACTGTCCATGAAATAATGCAAGGTTTCTTTTATTTTAAAGAACGGAATACGGGATTTACCATCACTTTGGAAGAAGTTATTACAGAATCTCACTAATCCGACTTCCGCTAGTCCGAATCTCCGGGTGATCCGACACTCCTGCGGAATAGGAGTGGGGTAAAATATTTTCCTGTTTATTGTTCTTTATCTATAGCTCACTGAAATTTTACATTTGGATAAGCAAAAGGTCGGGTAATTTGATTGTTTGATGTGCTTTTATAAAAATTCAAGTTTTAAGTTTTGGAGTGCTCGGTGATTTTTCGCGTAAGAGAGTCAAATATTACGAACTTTTATACGTTTCCCCGAAATATATGCTGAACGGTTATTTAAAAAAAAAAAAACCGGTAATATATATAAAATTAAGTCCCAAATAAATATAATGCAATTTGAGCAGAAAAAAAATTCTGTAGCTTAATCGGGGACTATGATACATGATTTCAAAATTTCGGAATTCTCTCAAAAAGTTTTTTGTTTTGTTTTTTTACGATTTTGCTCTATACGTCCTCAACAATGACATTTAGAGCATACTTCATTATGAACTATTATAATAATCAGTTAGTTTGCGATAAACCTAACATAATATAGTGTTATAGTGGCTAATACCATGTACCCATAAATAGCTGCCTAAAACTTATATATAACGTACGTAAGTGTTTTTTCCTATTTTTTTAAACATTAATATATATCTTAAAATAAAATTATAATACACTTTGATCTCTCAAAAACATGTGCTTCATTAAAATCTCCGATTAATCCGACCATTTAGCCGTTCCGCTCAACACCTAGGTCCCTTAGGGGTCGGATTAGTGAGGTTCTACTAGAATATTATGATGAATAAATGTTACTATTTGTTATTATTACATTTTTTTTTCTGATACCAAAATATATGTGATATTTCATGTAAAATGTTAGTTGATCCTATTTAAAACTATTTTACAATCTAAATTCCATTTGTCTAATGTATTGTATTTTTATTTTTGTTACAGGTTCGGTCGAAACCAGAAGAAAACTTTTATGAAGAGCGAAGATGTCAATAAAACATTTTTATAAAAAAAATGTTATATACTTTCCACCCTTTCCTAACTTTCTTTTTTAGTTTCTTTTTTAGATTGAAACATAATCAGTAATAATAAAATTATTTACAATATTTAAAATATATATATATATATACTATAAGAGTAAATAAGGAAGAATACAGAAAACTAATGCGATATAAATAATAAGTTTATATAAATGAAAATATACGGTTATCGTAAACTACAACAAATTAATGGCTAAATACATAGAAATTTTTTTTTTTTTTTTTTTTTTTTGTCAAATAACTATGTACGTTTGTACCTTTTTTACTACTTACGCCCCAATATTCATCATTCCTTTATTGCTTTGTACTTCTCATTGCTATACTTTATATATTTATTATCAACTATATTGTCAACCTCCTAATATTGTTATTTATCGTTTGTATTTACTCAGTAACTTAACCTCATCAATCATTTAGTTTGTATCCACTCAATAATTTTATATAGAATAGAAAGAAAATTTTATTCTGGGACAAAGTCCCTTAAGAATAACATTAAATAATACAAAGTGAGATCATAACTGGCCGAGTGGCTGTTAAAAATAAAACAACATAGGTAAAATTAAATACAAATATGTATGAAAAAAAATACATAGAAAAGCTAGAAAAAGAAAAAACCATTAATAAAAAGAGAGTGAAAAAAACAAATGTACAAATAAAGAGGTTAATATTGTAAACAGAATTGCAGAAGAGAAAAAAAAACAAACAGAAACTTAAAGAAAAATAAAAGATAGAAACTAAAAAAATTAGCATTACAAGAAATCAAAACATTATCATAGTCAAACTATAATTTTGGCTAATGTTTTATGTCTGACGGTCTTAGTAAATAAATTAGACGATACATACATAGTACATACATCCTTATAATTAGAGAGCGTCGGATTGGAGGGAAAGAAGATGGTGAAAGAGTAGTGTTTTGAATGTTCCAAGGGAAGAAGCATTGCGGATACAGGGGGGGAGGGAATTCCAAAGAGTAGAGGATCGGACAAGGAAGGAACGTTGGAATGCAGTACTTCTGTGGGATAGAGTATTGAGATCGGAAAGACGAGATCTTGTATGCGGTGATTTGATAGCAGACTTGAATTTCAGGTTACTGTAAATAAAGGGAGGGTGATGGGTGTTGATAACTTGAAATAGGTAGGAGCCTAGGAAGTACTTTCTGCGGAAGGAGGGGAAAAGCCAATTTAAATCAGTGTAGAGATGCGAAACATGGGAACGTCTCGATGTTCCGAAGACAAACCTGATGAAGCAATTCATGATGCGTTTTAATCTGTCTTCAAGAACCGTCGAGAGCCCGCCATATATCACGCTACCATAGTCAAATTGGGGGAAGATAAGGGAGGATACTAGAAGTTTGCGTGTGGGTAGGGGAAGGAGGTGACGGGAGCGGTGAAATAGTTTTCGGATACCGATTGACCTTCCGGAGATTTGTGCAATATGGGATTTCCAGGAGAGGGTTTGATCAATGGTTAAGCCTAAATTTTTAACAGAGGAATGAAAAGTTATTGGATGACCATTAAGGAATAATGTGGGAAAGTTGGCATTTGAATGGAGAAGGGAATGTGATCCTATGGCAATTGCTTAAGTTTTGGCTGCGTTTAATGTTAATTTGTTCAGATTTACCCAGGCACAGGTGTCGTCTAGGTCTTCCTGAATTTTGGCAAACGCAGCTGACATTTCGGATGGAGGAAAGGAGAAGTAAATTTGGAAGTCATCGACATAAAGATGGTGGGAACAATGGTGAATTGAATGGGGAAGATCATTGATGTAGGAATTAAACATTAGAGGGGAAATGCTCGAACCTTGAGCTACTCCTGACTGTAGAGTGAGGAAAGAGGATAGGCCTTGGTTAGGAGTGGCAACTGCTTGGGTGCGGTGGGAAAGGAAAGATTGAAGCCAAAGGAGGGAGCTGTGGGAAAAGTTCAATGATTTCAATTTGGAAAAAAGGATATTATGGTCTAAGGAATCCAATGCTTTAGAGAAATCAAGGAGGATCAGTTCTTTTTTGTCCATCGCTGCTTGGAAGTCAGTGATAATTTTAATGAGTGCGGATTGTGTTGAGAAGCCGGGAAGAAATCAGATTGGAAGGGATCAAGTACCTTGGAATCTTCTAGGAAATTGGAAATTTGGGATTGCACCAATCTTTCTAGGGGCTTAGAAAGGTTGGAAAGTATGGATATAGGGGGTGGTTATATATATATATATATATATATATATATATATATATATATAGCCATTGATTTGTTGTATTTACTCATTACCTTTTAATTAATTAAAACTCATTTTAATTTCTTTTCAATTTAATTGTTAATTCAATAGTCTTTATGTATTGTCTTTATTCTCATATAGTTTTCCTTTTCATACCTTTTATACTCTCTGCAATTTTGTTTCTTCAATCTTTTTGTTTGTTTTATTTTTCTTCCAGCCTAATGAAGGCTTGCAAGTCGAAGCGTTGGCATTATAAATTAAAATTAATTTTATATTGTTGTTTATCTATGACTGAATACACCAACTACGTACATCTTTAAAGAGATTTTAATATTAAGTTAGCTAAAAATGATCTCTAATACCTTTGTGACAAGAATCAGGTAATGATTTAATGAAATATTTGCCGTGAGGGAAATGGCATAGCATAGGATAAACTCGATTCTGAATGAAAGCTCCTCACATTATCGATAACTTTGTCTTAAGTTGAATCCAATATGTGAATTCTAAGCATTAGGTGTTTTTATTTTGATTTCCCTTATAGAATATTAAAAAATAAGTAAGTATGCTTCATTTGTTATCAATATTAACCTTTATTTTTTAAATGATGGTACTGTGGCTTGCAACACTAAGTGTGGAAAGTAATACACGCGGGTCAACACTGAGTAGTGAAGGTTATAAGGGAATGTGAAATGTATTTGCCACTGCCACAGTTGATAAACATTTTTTTTTTTTTTTTTTTTTTTTTGAATAGGCCAACAGAGGACCACTAGCCAATTTCAATTCTTTCTTCCTTGTTCTTTTCTTTTCTTCCAGTATGCCTTCATCCGTTCACCATGTTTCCTCTTTCTGTCCTCCAACCATCTTGCACCAGTCCTTTTCACTTTCCTGCCCTGGAATCCCTCCATTTTCAATACTTTTCGCCGAAAGTCTTCTCTATTATTTATTTCCTCTATTTTTATACTGTTTTTTTCCAAATCCCTTTTTACTTCATTGACCCAGTTTGTTGTCGATTTCTTACCCCACAGATATCTGAAAATCTTACCTGTCAATCTACTATCAGGCATTCGATATAGGTGACCAAAAATCATCAATCTTCTTTTTCCCATTACATCTGATATATTTTCTACATTTTGATATATTTAATCATTACTTCGTAACCTCCAACCTTCTATTGTGTTTTGTGGGCCTAATATTTTCCTCATGATTCGCCTTTCTAGTTTTTCCAATTTATCCAAATTATAGTTCAATGCCAGACATTCACTTGCATACAGGCATTCCGGCTTCACTACTGTGTTGTATTGCCTTATTTTTACATTTTTGGATAGGCATTTTTTATTGTAAATATCTTTGGTAATACCATATGCTCTCTCCACTTTATGTAATCTTTCCTCTATTGCAGATTTTTCCAAACCATTTTCTTGGATTATTTCCCCCAAATATTTGAACTTTTCTACCCTCTCAATATGGCCAACATCTGTTTTCAGATATTAAGGTGCGTCTTGGATGTTTGTTAAAAATTTTGTTTTTTCTGCAGAAATTCTTAGGCCAGTTCTGCTGGCTATTTCTTCTAAGACATTTACTTGGGTTACAGCAGATGTACATTTTCAGAAAGTATTGCAAAGTCATCAGCAAATGCCAGACAATTTATTTCAACCTTATTGTTTCCTCTCCCTAACCTTATTGGCGAAATGTTGAGTTAAGAAAGTTTTTCATTCCAAATTCTCACTGTTTTTTCAAGGACACAATTAAAAAGAATTGGGGATAGTCCATCGCCTTGTCGTACACCTGTTTTTATTTTGAAGGGCTGTAAGATCTCTCCCATAAACATTTTATTTTATAATTATTGTTATTTTGATGTATTTTTAATTTATGTATGACTGCATACTCCAACTACCTACATCTTCAAATACTTATCAGTCAACAAATACCCCATCAATATTAAAATCTCTTTGATCGATTTTCGACTTTCAATCGCCTAAATTGGCAAAATTTGTGTGTCACCACTAAACATTTATATATTTTATTGCTTTTTAAATGACCGACACTCCTGCAAATTTCTACTTTCACAAATAAATATATATTAAGTTACACCAATGCTTCTGATAAAGTTGCATTGTGCCGAAATTGGGGCATAGATGACAACTAATGATGGAATCGAATCCAGATGACTGTTATACGCAGTCTACACGAAGAAGCTCAACAGAACAGCGAGGTGGAATGTTGTAGGTAGGAAGGTTTGGTCTGATCTATAATTCAAAGGAGGGCCAAGTAGTTGCCGGTTAGGGATTGGTTATTGGGGTTGTCTTGGCCACCGCCTTAAGCGCTCTAACAATGCACAACTCCAAAACTAAGTTTATTAATTAATTAGCTTGTAGCCGCCCGCCTCCCCCCCCTCCTCCCGTTCCACTAAGGAATAACTTCCTCCCCACCACTACTCTTACATAACAAAGGGAAAAATTTATGGCGAAATTTGTCAAAGTTAAGCCGTCAGTGAAATATATCTATGGTCATTATTTCTCAGATATCTGTAAAGGTCGAAGTAAATACTAACTTTAAATACAGATTCAGCCTCGCAGGTATAACTTACCTCTTAAGGTTGTATTATATTATTGGGTTGTCCGGAAAATAGTGCAGAGATTTTTTTATCTTGAACTTAGATTTTTTTTGTTTTCATAAAAATGTTACCATTTTACACCTGATTTTCATATAATTTCATTTAGATTTAAAATCTGCCTGAATATAGCCTAAGGATTTAAAACATTTATACAGTAATAGGCGAAGCAAAGTGAGGCAAACGCGAAAAAAAAGTTAAAATCCAACATACGATACCTGTTTCCCGGACAAAAAAGAAATATTTTTTAAAGCTGAAAATATAGTAATTTTCAATTTAATCAATCTTTTTTTAAAATATAATTTTAAACATGTTAAAATATTGGGTTGTCCGGAAATTAATGCAGGATTTCATGTTTAAACCAAAACCTGATATTATTATTAGAAATATTATTTATAATGTTTTAGTTGTGGTAAAGAGATAAATAAAACGTTATTTTCATATTTTATTGTTTTTGGTATAACTCTATTTTTAGACTACTATAGGTCCCTACTATCCACACAAAAATCGGCATTCAAATCTGTGAGTTACAAGTCAAAACGTCTCCTTGTAAGATGTAAGATATCACATTGTATCAGATCTAGATAATGGGATCTTATTTAATAGGACTTTTGTACCGAAACTACGACGTAGAGTAAAAGCAATGTATCAGGTTTTTGTTGTGGTAAAGAGATAAAAAATATCTTTAATAATAATATCAAGTTTTCGTTTAAGCATGAAATCCTGCGTTAATATCCGGGCAACCCAATACATTTAACTGATTAGTATTTTAAAACATTTATGTACTTATGTAGAAGTTATCATATATATTATAGTAACCACCCAATACAAACGTTTAAAAAACCAAAACCCTAATATGATGAATAACAAACTTGAAGCAAGATTATAGAATACGCGTTAACTCGAGTTAAGTTGCTTAAATATCTAATCATTTTTTAAAAATTTTAATTACCCTAAACCAAAATCTATGATGCAGTATTTTCGTATTGTATTTTTTATTGGATCTGCACTCAAAAATAAACATTTTGGTGGAACAACGAATGTCGATATCACTTTTTAAACTCGATTAATTAAAATATAAAGAGTAGTTAGATCTTCAAGCAAACTACATTTCACACGATTTTTTTACCACAAAAAATGACGTCAGATTCTAATTCCACATTCAAACGAGTTTTTGAATACGAAATTTCATTCAAATAAAAAAATAAAAATCCTAAGCTCCAAAATTGGCCTAACCAGTTTATTTTGTATTGAATTTACACTCAAAAATATAAACTTTGATGCTAGAATCATAATCATAATTTTCTAAACTCGAGATATAAAATAAATCAGTTTAATGCTTATTCTGCACATGATTCTTGATAATGGTAAGTGAAAATTTTGGTTTAAATTGACAAAAACTTGAATTACGCTTAGATGGTTAAACGTATCTATTTCACATTTTTACTCTAAATATATAGGGTCCAAATATGCTTGAAATGTTGTTTGTTTCACCTTTTTATCTGGTTTCAAACTCAAGTTAAAAATCAAAATGTGTTTCCAATTTTCCAATTTTTCTTACAGGTTTTTGTTCATCGAATTTTGCATTTATACAAAACAAAAGAAAGATGGGGCTCTACTCTTTCCAAAATGAATTGCGTAACAAAATAATGGCGTTTGAAAGAAAAGTTACCAAATGTCGGTTTAAAAATTTCATCCCTTTTGATGAGGGGGAAAAAATAATATGTTTTGTTTTTATTGAATAAACGTTTTTCAATGTTTTTAAGGGTGCTGAATTAGAATTTGGCGTCATCTAAAGGGTTATAAAATCTATAAAGGTAGATTACTTGAAAATCTAATAATTCTTTTTAGAATTTAATCAAGCTGTACCAAAATCTATGAAGTATGCAGTCCTCATTTCTCGATACCATGGAGTAAGTGGTCGTCCTCTGCTTCTTCGGTAATATCGGGGGTAACAATTTATGATATTCTTAGACTCGTGATGTAAAGTACTATATAAAAGATATATTTGGCAGTGGAATTTGTGTTTTCGCGAAGAAATGATTTTGTCGCGCTAGATCGTGATTCCGAATCACAGTGTGGCGTTGGCTTGAGTGTGAGCACCGTTCAACAATTGTTTAAAAGATTTAAAGAGGATGACCTCAAGCTTGAAGACAAAGAAGGTTCCTGGCAGGACTTCTACCCTGGATGACAATATTCTGCATGTTTTGATGGATGAAAATCCTTGGCTACGTTTGGCTACTCAAAATAATATTTTGATTTAAAATTGATACGTTTTTTTCTTAGTCCTTAATTCTTAGGATTAAAATTAATATCAGAGTCCGTTGTCTTAGTCCTAAAGCAAGCTCATTTGGCTCACTATGTGCACCATGAAGAGCACATCTGCCCGGATTAAAGTAAACCAGACACGAAGCAAGCCTTTCCCTGTAGATTTCGAACTCAGACAAGGAGACTCTTTAGCACCTCTACTTTTCAATATAGTGCTACATGCAGTTGTAAACAGAGCGGGATTAGACACCAGAGGCACAATTTTAAGAGCCTCATTCAGATATTAGCGTATGCGGATGACGTGGGTATTGCAGCTCGCTCTATTCTATGTTTGAAGGAAGCTCTGCATAAAATGGATAGAGAAGAAAAAAGAATCGGACTGCAAATAAACGAGGAGAAATCCTAAATTATAGTATTGAGAAGAAACCTGCTCGTCCACAGCGTCTATACTGTATGGAAGGCTACACGTTCGAAACCGTCACAAGTATCGATTATTTAGGTGCCTGGATAAACGAAAACCTCGATAAAGATTAGGAAATTAAAATTCGGATAATATCAGCCAACAGAGCCTTCTTCTCTATTCAAAGCATTATGAAGAATAGACTCACCATTCGCACAACCAAGATCAGGCTGTACAAAACTCTAGTACGACCGGTTGCCGCATATACCTCCGAAATATGGACTATTGGTAAGTCGGTAGCCACGAAAATGGACTGTTTTGAAAGGAAAGTACTGAGATGTACATTTGGTCCTATAAAGGATAACGGTATGTGGCGGCGAAGGAAGTACCGGGAGCTATACGATTTGTATAATGACTTGCTATTGACAGTATTCACAACGGCTCAAATGGATGAGGCATGTCTACCGGATTGGTGAGAGCAGAACATGCCGAAAACTGTTCTGAAATAGACCGGATGGAGTGAGACCTCGTGGAAGACCGAAGAGAAGATGGTTCGATGGCGTCTCCAAAGACTTAAATTATCTAAGGTATATCTAAGGCGAGCAGCTGACAGAGACGACTGGAGGAAGGCTGTGGAGCAAGCCAAGGACAGCTTCATGCGTTTGTCGCGCCAATAAATAAATAATAAAGTTTGTTCTAAAAATCTAAAATACACGGAATTACATGTTTTATCATATCATTCCCACCCAAATTAAACCGGATATGTGAAGTATAAAGGAATTAAAGGCTGAATAAAAAATTTTGTGACATAAGAATCCTTTAGGATAGTACGAAGGATTTTTGTTTTGTTGACCCCCATAATTGTATGCGCTATGTCCAAATAGACCTGATAATAGTCATTGAGATAAGCTATTTGTAGTGTGTCGGGAGATTAGAAATAGTGAAGTGTGTGCTGGAATAATCAAAATCGAGTAGCAGCTTCTTGTCTTTTCAATCTCTTGTGAGGTTTCCATGTGTCTCTTATCGAGATGAAATTCGTGATAACTTATTTGTTATTAAGTGATATACTTGTTAATCAATACAGAAGTGAACGAAGTAGGGTAAAGGTGACTTTAAGGGATTTATTTTTACACTATAATTTTCCACTGGCAAGAGAGAGAAAGAGAGAGAGAGAGAGAGAGAGAGAGAGAGAGAGAGAGAGAGAGAGAGAGAGAGAGAGAGAGAGAGAAGCTCTAGGACATGCAGGAGACCTGCTTAACCGCTCATTTAGAGAACTGGTTTAGGGGTGTTTAGCTTTAGTGTAAATATGTATGAAGGTGATTCTGTGTGTGTATGTGAGGAATAGATTAAACCAGATAATTATTGAAACCTTATTTTAAAAATTAGAAAAAAAAAGTATTTAGCTAAATAAATCACAAAATTCCTATTAAATCCTACAACTCACATGTGTAAAAGTACTTTCAATTCTGTCCGCATTTTAAAAATTATCCATGGGGTGTCAATAACTGATTTTTACCTTATTTTTTTTCACTAACTTGTAAAATACATTTCAGGAATAATGTTTAGTGTAAACTTTCTTGCTTAGCTTTAATTATAGTAATTAAGGAAAAATGACTGCAAATTACTACTTTATTGAACTATTCTTTCTATAATTATAGAATGAATATTTCCTTAAGGGAATAAATAAATGGCTGTCTGGTTTACCCTATTCATTCCATTTTTTTTTATTATTATAATTATTATATTAATAATTATATTATAAATATAATAATATTTTTATTTATTTTATTGGTATAACCTAAATATTATTTTATTTATTTGTTTGTAAAAGAGGGATGGATTTGTTCTTTATAGTACTATTACTTATGGGCCTTAGTTGTGGTGGCTAAGAAAGCAAAGTTGGGGTTACATTGGGCCTGACTTTTCCTTATAAGTGAAGGTAAAATTTTGTTCTGGTTTTCCATGGGATGCTAATATATATATATATATATATATATATATATATATATATATATATATATATATATATATATATATATACATAGTGCGGTTTTATTTAATTAATTTTATTCTTTCTCTATTTTAGCTCATTTCTTAATACTATTATTTTTCTAATTTATTTTATATTTTTATTTATTATATTATTTATTTTCTATTAGTTGTTATTTTTTTACTTTACTTCCTTAAATATAATTGACGAATTAATTGCCATTTCTATTGGAATTATTTTATTTGAAAACCAATTGCGAATTTTAAACATTCATTAGTTTTAAAACATACAAAATTTTCAAAACAACAGCACTTTTATACGTTGATTATATATATTGAAGTTTTTACAATTGTAAAACAAGAAATAAAATATCTTACATTTTTAAAAACATTTAAAAACTAAGTGCTGATGTTTTGAAAATTTTGTATGATTTAGAACTGATGATGATTTTTTAACATTCAAAACTAGTTTTCTAATAAAATAATTTCAATAGAAGTGGCAATTAATTCACCAATATTAATTGTATTGATCTATACCATCTATACCATCTATACCATCATGCGTATTTCAAGTTTATTCCTCTAATTTAGTTTTTATATTATTTTATAATTTTGTTTTCTATTTCCATTGTACGAATGGATTCACAGACATCACGAATGGATTCACAGACCCATATTCCTTATCACTTTTGAGAGAGACAGTTTGTAATATTTATTAAATAAAATATATACTTTTTTTTTTTTAATGTTGCAGATTCTTGATTAGAACTAGCTAAAAAAAAAACAGTAAACATCATCGCTCATTTTGATATTTCAAGATATGACATATTATCAAGAAATTTTAAAATGTGAAATATATATTTAAAATTGAATAAACTAAAATATAAACACGGCCATACTCATGAGGAGTATCTTTTTCATTCGGCTGCAAAATTCTGTAATCTTGCACCTTCATGAAAGAGTGGAATAACACTCCAGGAGATTCCAGAACTAGTCTCTCAACCGCGTCTTTGGAATTGAAAGCAGACACTGGAGACGGAGTGCGCAATAGCCGCAGACGCTCAGGACTTGACTGGAGAAGCCATAGTCACAACTTTTATAAGTTCTCGTGGCTGCTACAACTTTAACTATTAAAAATTATTATAAATATTATTAAAATCATAAATATTGTTGTTTTTTTATTTAGTCAGTCATTTTTTTTCATTTTGATTCAGATTATTAATTAATTATTTTAATACAGTAGATTCCCCTTATTCGGTATTACAGATCACAGAAATCCTCAATCTTAATTAGAAAGACATAACATAATCGAATGATAAACCTCTTCGACCGCTTACGTATGCGATGTGCGAGGTTCGAGAAAACATTGATAAAAAACAACCTTCCACTGGTCACGCAGTTGTATATAGTACTTGTTTTCTCTCTTTCTCACTTCCGGTTAGCTCTATGCAAATATAAACCAACGATATACATGGATAGGTAAAAATGATATCCCCTGTAAAAACAGACTCATCTGCCCATAAAATTCACCCCACAAAGTAGTATTCTTCAACACAATCTACATTCAGAAGCTTCAGGAAAAATTTAGGTCAACGTTCATTATCATTGGATTTTAAACATTTTATTGAAAATCTAATAAAATAAATCTTAAATAATAATAATCAATAAATAAATGTAATTACATAAGATCCTCTGATCTCGTGTCGCTTTATTGATTTTCCTTTATTTTCTATTAAAAAATAATTTTTTTTATTTGGTTTTTATTCCAATGAAGAGTTTATTATGTTTAAAACGCACATTTTCATTAAGGGATTGTCATAATGTTTTACTTACACAAGTAACTGATTTGTATGCCAAATGAGAACACCATGTTTTTTCGGTTTCAAAAGTAAATTTCTCCATGAAATTGAGACAAAATCATTCTTCTTCTACTGGCTCAACAGGCGCTGATGCTGCCCTTGGCCTGCTCAACGATTGCCGTCCATTTTCCTCGATCAGCTGCTTCTGAGATAGGGATCCTCAGCTGCCGCAGATCCTTTCCTACGCCATCCTTCCATTGGCCCTTTGGCCTACCGCGTGGGCGCTGGCCATTCGGCACATTTCTGTAGACCCTGGTCACTCTATTTTAATTCATCCTCCTCACGTGGCCAAACCAGTTTAGCCTCTGTATCCTGATGTGAGAGGAGATACTAATGTCTTGGTAGATCTGAAGCAGTTCACTATTTTTCCTTCGTCGCAATTGACCATTCTCACACACAGCCCCCAGGATTCTCCTAAGGACAACTCGGTCAAGTAGGTTGACATTTTTCTTGTTTAGGGTCCAGGTATCTCCTCCGTATGTGACTACTGGTCTTATAGAGCATAAACTTGGTTGCACGGCTGAGAAGTTTGCTTCTGATTAGCCTTGAGATGGAGAAATAGGCTGTATTCCCGGCTATTATCCTCTTTCTAACCTCTTCTTCCTCTTCCAGGTTAACATTAATAGTAGAGCCGAGGTATTGGAAGCTTGTCACTATTTCAAAACTGTAGGTGCCTATTTCACAGTGGCTCAGCCTCCGGTCTAGCCTTTTGTTCAGAACTAAGACCTTGGTCTTCTCCTCGTTTACGTGTAGGCCAATCTTCTTTCCTTCAGTTTCCATTGCTTCGAACGCCGTCTTTATGCTCTGCAGGGATCTACCAATAATTACAATATCATCCGCGTATGCCAGAACTTGGGTCATCTTTGTAAATATTGTACCCTCCTGCTCTAGTCCCGCTCTATTGATGATTGCTTGTAGAGCAATGTTAAACAGGAGAGGATCCCCTTGTCTTAGACCACTTGTAACTCCGAAAGGCTCCGACAGTCCTAAACATTTTACTTGGTAGATAGTCTTCTCCATAGTGCATTTTACTAGCCGAATTAATTTACTTGGCAACCCCAGTTCATGCATGGCTTCTATGAGCTTATTCCTAACTATCGTATCATAGGCTGCCCTAAAATCAATGAACAACATCCAGGTTATCTGTTGGAACTCTTTCATCATCTCACAAATTTGCCTTACCGAGACAAAATCATTACGTTTAACATATCATTCGAAAGCTGATTAAATTTGAAAGTTTTTGTGAGATTCGCAGTTTTGTGGATGGATTTTTTTTTTTTTTTTTTTTTTTTTTTTTTTTTAAACAGTGAGCGTTAAAGTAATATAAGACATTGTGACTTCCCCAAATAAGGTAAAGATCATGCTGTTCTTTAGATCCCAAGTTTGTAAAATTCAAGGTTACAGGTACTCTGCCATTATAGATAATTTAATGCTAAATCCGAAAATGAGGTCAAAATTTGAAAATTTTTAAATAAAATGGAGATATTACAGCTTTCATGGGAAAAACCGTGGTTTCCTCAACAAAAAAAAAAACTTTGATTTATCGTATATCTGCGACGGATTGGAATAGAAAGTTGAGGTCTGCGGCATTTTACTACATTTTTGATCTAGTTTCACCCATTTTTTTTTTTTTTTTTTTTTTTTTTTTTTTTTACACTAAGAGATACTCACCCTGTATATTAAGTATGATTCTTTTAGCTATAAAATTGGAATATATTGCTCGAAATTTGCAGGGGCTGGACGAGGAAGAAAAAAGAACAGGGCAATCAAACCAAAATTTAAATTTCTAAAATCAAAAATATTATGAGATCATGATTAAAAGCCAGATGTTGAGGGTAGTGGAGATGACGCGGAGTGGAAAGAGCCTAGGGTCTTCCTATCCTACATTTTATTTGTAAAAATTATTCTTAAAAAAATTGTTTACAGTAATTGTTCATAAAAAGAATCACTTAGGCACGCAAATGATTATATTTACCTTCAATATTTTAAATAGGAATTTATCAAGTTATAAATTTGTTTTTTAATATTTTAATCATAATCATATTTTCTTTTACGTTCAAAATATTATTCTCTCAGGTAATGTAGGGTGAACTAGATAGTTATGGACACTGTTAAGGCAACATCTTATAGTATAAATTCAAGAAAAAATAGGAAAAAAAAGTTTAATAAACTTGAAATTTATTAAGATTATCCTTTAATTACCTTAATTTGTCTGCATACAAGCGTTTTTATTAAAACATCGGTTAATAGAGTTTTCAATAAATTAAGAATAATTAGTTCAAATTACAGTTATTAGAACTCTATGGATCAGTTATTAACACCCATTCGTTCTTCATTAAAGTAATGAACGTTTCCTTGTTTAATTATATGGAAATAAAAGGAAGGAAAGAGGCGGATACGTCATACAAGAAAGAAAATAGGTCACTTGCTAAAACCAAAATTTATTAAAAATCCAAAACATATTTATTAACTAATTGTAAGTATATTATTTTGATGTATCTATTTTACAATATCCATGAGGATATAAAATGCCTAGCTCAAAAAGATAAACACAAAAACATAGTTTACTTGCTAGAACCATAAAATTTATTAAAAATCAAAAGCATATTTATTAACTAAGCATATTATTTAGATGTATCTATTTAACAATATCTATGAGGATTATATTAAAAAGGCATAACTCCCCATTTGCAATGGGCAAAATAAAAGCTAATGGGGAGTTATGCCTTTTTAATATAATAACTGATATTAATCTCCTTAAATGAAACATTTGAAGAAATCTATGAGGATATAAAATGTCTAAAAGAAGATAGAAAAAAAAAATGAATTGTTACATTTTTCACTCCCATTCACTAAAGTCGTCTGTTAACATATTTGATATGGGTATTTCAACCGTATAACAAAATCTTGACTGTGTCAATAGCTAGTCATTAGGCACAGTATTGTCACCCCATGTCAATAACTATAAATAAGAAAAGTAAAATTGTAAAAACTAATTCAGTTTTATTATATCAAAAAATGATATTGATTAGTTGAAGAAATTAATTAATTTTATGAAAAAATTGCAATTCAGTTATTGACACCGGGTATCAATAATAGATTAATGCAATATTTGATGACCAGTAATTGACACCCTCATTAAAAATTGTTAAAATTACTAATTTTAATTTTTGAATACGCATTAAAATGTTTAATAATAAGTCATGATTATAATAAATGAAACTTACCTTAAATTATTTGGATGATTAAAAGAAAATTAACCTTAATTCACTGAAGACGTTTCTTAGAAAGTAGAAAAAAGCCTTCTCTGAACTACTGAATTAGTAGCCTTCTGTATTAAGATTACATTTCCTTTGTTTTTGTTTATATTTTGAAAATATTTTAACACAGCTGATTTCTATGATCCACAAGCAACATTTTGACCATTTTTTTGAGACTGAACATTTGCACAAAAGCTTATTTTTTTCAATTAAAGATTAGGGTGTCCATAACTATCTGATGTGTCAATAACTGACTGGTTTACCTACTATAAATATATACTATTTTAAATTTAGATTAGTCAAAATGGTAATTGTTTGGATCGGCGACACCAACCCCTACACGCGCCGAGAATACCTTTTATCGATTCTAACCTTGTTTAGATTTATTTCGATGTTCTAGTCGCTGCTTTTAGGGGGGAAAGGTTATTCTCCTACATTTACTGAGAAACTCTAAATCCCTGTTCAAAATAATATTAACTTCTGTTTACCTTCTAATATTAGAATGAGAAATAAGGAAATAATGAAGTGGAAATAAGAAAATATCGAAATATAAGATACTAAATCAATTTTGAATTAATATTAATTTAATCAACAATTATTATACTACTGAACCACCAGTAAAGTTAATTCCTGATGAACTTTCTGTCAGAGAAGTGAAAATAACAAATTATAAATATAAAAAATACAGAATCCTTAAGTATTTATTTGGCGTAACTCCTATTTATTTAACATTTGTAGCTACGTGTTTCGGAGACAATGTTCCATCATCAGGCTTCTAATGTTTTTTAAAAACACAATGTTAATCTATAACATTATACCAATAGTTCTACAATTATATATTAATGTGTCATTTACCTCTTAATCTGTGATTATTTTCTCATTGTCAATTCTCCATGTTATAAACCATTATATAATATAAGACAGAATTTTAGGTGAAAGTGATGATGTTAATTTCTGCTATATTTTCTCAAGGGAAGTGGAAATAAGAAAACATGAAACCTGTGATATACTTTCTCACATTTATTTATAAACTGATATGTTTTATTGAATTAATTATACAATCTGTCTCACTTTAAGACAAAAAGTAATATGGATAACAAAGAATCCATTCACAAAATATGTATACTAAAATTGAAACAACAAATAAAAATATATAAAACACCAAATCCATGTACAAATAAATCTTGTTAAGTTTTCTAACACTTTTACAAGTTTTAAATTTTATCACTTAAATTGATAGAACAAATATAAATATGTAAAACACCAAATCCATGTACAAATTAATCTTCTTTAGTTTTGTAACACTTTTACACATATATAGATGAAATAAGAAAACATGAATTGATAAAACACTTAATCGTGTTGTTAACTTCTGTTCCACCTATTTACATTTAAGAAGACTAAATATCAATATAAGACACTAAACAACACAATCCAAGTTGAAACTGTAGAAGTGATGGTTTACATGTGAGGTTATAGGAATGAACTATCGAAAAATGTAAACATGAAGTGAAGCGTGAGGATCGAACTGGTCGGTGTAGCGCGGGTCAAGCCAGTTTGGTGGTGTCGCCGATCCGAACAATTAACGTCAAAATATTTAATTTAACAGATTTATTATAAAATTTGGGCCAAAACAGATAAAAAACTGGGTGTTGTACCGCGCGACCGGTAGAACGTTAAGCTAAAGCGTTTTCTGAGAAAGATATGACGTATGCGGTAAGAACCGAGCAAAACAAAATAGCATATCACCATCGAAGCTTTTTCTTTTTCCATTCTAAATTTTTAGTGATTTTTTTATAAACAGATTATGTGTAATTATTACTAATTTATTATATATTATTAAGTATAAATGTATATCTGTAATAAAGTAGTGTATTACTGTTTTATTTATTCCAGTATGTATCACAAAACCGTCAGTAAAATGTAATTAGTCGTAAACTAATGATTGAATATTATTTTAGTGTAAATCCTTGCAATCCAAAATCCTTTGAAAATTCCTTAAAACTCCTTATTTTATGACAAATAAATCTATCAATAAATATCTTAATGTTCCATATGTGTATTCGAATAAACAGGTTGAAAAAAAAAGTAGTAAATTTTATTTGTTTCGGATATGTAATTGTATTTTACTTATTAATTTTAAACATATATGGGAAGAATTTTCCTCGTTTGAGAGCACCGGTTTAGAGAACGCCGGATAACAGAGAGTTTACATACTTAAAAAATATTTCTAGTTGTACAAGATGCATTATGACCACTTGTGAAACATATTCCAATAAGTATATCTACGTGCGTTTGTATAAAAAAAACTTCTAATTACTTTTTTTCCCTAACAAGTTATCAAGAAAAACAACTGGTTTTCTCTGATCTATTCAATAATACTAGGTTAAATATTCGATAAAAATTAAGTTGTTATCTGTATCAGTTAGTTTATAATTGGAAAACTATCAGTTTTAAAATAAATAGAGAAACATAATTCACAATTGGCACACAGACAAATCAATAAAAACTGATTCGGCTAAGGCGAAAAAGAATAGATTATATATAAATATATATATTTAATGGTAGAGATTGGAAAATATTGACGCAAGAGAACAATATTGCGTGTAAGATATCTTAAAAGCGATATCATCAAGTGATATTTGTACTTGTAATTATCTCAGACACTTTATCAGAGTATCACGCATTCTTTCTGGAAATAACATATGAGACTGTTAAGGGTAATTGGAGGGCGTGGGAGATTCCGGGCGTCGAAGATTTTTTTTTATTTAATGTTCCACCGGCGAGGGTACGTTCTGTGTAGTTCGACGCCTATCTTTATCTAAACTTGGTTGGCTGATTTTACATTTAAAAAGAAAATCTATACATATTTTTTCTATTCGTAGTAGGAGCTCAGAAAAAAAAAACCAAACCTGGGAAACTTTAATTTTATATTTTATGAAGTTTGAAAAATCAAATTCACTAGCTACTTTCATCAAAATGTATCAAGAGTAGGATAAGTGTAATTTTTTTATTTATATCAATTTATTGAAATTTAAAACTGTGTTCAATTATATACATTAAGTAAATGAGCTGATAACGATTGCAATAGCATGTCAAAGCTTGGAAAGAACTACTCATCAGTAGCACTTTAATAAAAATTCTACACTAGAAGATCTCTAGGCCATCTTCTTTTCAGACGCCTCGGAGGATTATTGGGAATGGAGTGGGAAGCAAGTTGAGAAACTAATGGATTGAGTGGTTATGGAGCTTACTATGAAAGGATGGGTATCTGGTTAGGGCTAACTCAGCAACAATATGGAACATTAAGGTCTTTAGAGATAAGTTTATTTGTAACAAAGTATGGAGCATTAAGGATTTTTCGAAGGATTTCGGATTGTAAGGATTGGATACGGGAAGAATTAGAAGGTTTAGTTGAGCCCCATGAGCCCCAAGTGGAAAATTAAAACATAAACAACGGATTACAGTTGATACCCCATTATCCGGCGTTACCGGAAAATTTACTATACAAACGCTTTATGATGCTAATTAATTATAAAAGACCCATTTATAGGATGAAAACCTATTTGCTTTTCATATGCTGTACTTTGAGACTCCTCTAAAAAATCTAGATAACTAAATCATTTCGTATCCCATTACTTTGTCCAAAAGAACCACTCAGGTCCACCAGTCTCTCAACTTACTTCCCATTATTTTCCCATAACCCTCCGAGGCGTCTGAAAAGAAAATGGTCTCGGGACCTTGGGGAAATGTCTTAGTCTGATAAGTTCTAAAACAACGAAAGGTGTTTAAAAGGACAACTACAGTTGAAGTAAATTAGGAGCTATTACATCAGATATTATTAACATTCTACCATCTAAAGTTGGTCTAATTTTTTTAAGGAATGATGAAAGTATGGGCGATTGTTTAAATTTTAATAGGAATTATAAGGGTTCCAACACTTGAGTCTAACAACAATTTCTAACTAAACGATATTTATAAAAATATGTTTTGGCTAAACTTGGTTGGCTGATTTTACATTTAAAAAGAAAATCTATACATATTTTTTCTATTCGTAGCTATTTTTTTTTTCTGACAGCCTGATTTAAACAACTTGGAAGTTCAAACCACCTCGTCTATATTATGCGGGTAAGAAGAACCAGGAGAAAGTAATTTACTTCTTGTAAGAGACAATGGGATTTTGTGAATGATGGAAAAATATCGTAACGTTGCAATTTCCAGATATGGTGCGCTCTAGCGCATGTACAGAGCTACCGAAGTAAATGCCTGGTCACCCAATATTTGATTCGACCCTTATATATATATATCGGTAGGGAGCCCTAATGGGTTATTATATAAATCTGACCCAATTGCGCCATTAGTCAGTCCTATATCCGTGTAATTTATCAAATTCAATGAATCGATTAAAACTCTACGGGGGGAGGAGTAAAGGGGGGGGGGTAGCAAGACCCAGTGATAGGAAACTCCCGAGGAGGAAATTACTATTTTCCTTTATCGATCCAATATCTTAGCTTCCTTTGAGGGAGCCGCCTCCGTCCTCTGATTAGCAGCCCACCGTCCCCGCTCATCAGCAGAAGGACGAGTTCCAAGTTGGCAGTTAGGGATGAACAGTTGATTACTTTATACATTGTACTGCTATAGGCACCATCAAATTATTTAGAATTATACCTCATATAATAATATTATTTCTATATTATATTAATATAAAAAATCCTGTACCACTAACAACCCATGAAAGGTCTTGGGTTAAGTACTTCGGTAAGTACTGATACTGGGCCAACGGGTGTGTAAAGAGGAGATTTGACCAGAATTCAAGCTCAACCGCCAGGTTTTTTTCCAATTAAGGTTACCAATTTTTTTTTAGTCTGGGTATGCTACAGGAGGGTCTCCCGTGTGCGAATTCGATCCACGGCTAAAATGACAGAATATAAATTTTCTACCTTCAGTCGAACTCGAACTCGGGCCCAGAAGTTGTTAGTCAAGCGCCTTACCCTCTGAGCTGCTGCGTCTCCCATATTTATACACACACACACACACACACACACACACACACACACACACACATATATATATATACATATATGGGATGTGTAAATATAACTTCGCCCTTATTAGGTAGTATTATAGCTTACAAGTGGAATTTGAAGAGTCAATATTCGTACTTTTTTTAAAAACCTATTTATTGATGAATAAATAAATCTAAATAAATAGAAACCTATTTAGTGAATTTGATGAAAATGATTAGTGACATGTCAATAAAATATAAATAACTACTCACTAGAAGCACTTCAATAGTTTTATATTGGAACGCCTCTTAGCCATCTTATTTTTAGACACCTCGGAGGACTATCGGGTATTGAGTCTGAGGCAAGTTGAGGGACTAGTGGTTCCGTGTGGGTATGGAGTTTACTATGAAAGGATAGGTATTTGGTTTAGGGCAAATCAGCAACATATGTAATATTAAGATCTGTATGGATAAGTTTGTTTGTAACATATTAAGGAGCATTGAGGAATTTACTATGGATTTTGGGTAGTAAGGGTTGGATACGAGAAGAATTGGAACTCCAAAGTTCAACACCGTATGTCCAAATGGGTCTAATTACTGAAATGTAAATAAATCTTTTGGAATTTATTTGTAACTTTGACCACTTGTCTTTTAAATGTCGGAATAGTCCGAAACGACGAGCCGTTTCTTGTATTTTAAGTCTAGTATGTAATAATCGTATTTGAATATAGAAAGTAATTGTGTCTGCTATTAAACATAAATGCAGTGTATGAGATAATATTGAAGTATAAACAACTAGTACTTTTGTCCCATTTAAAAGGAATAGTTTTATTCCAAATAAAATTTGCGGGAAGTTCAATGACAATAAAAAGTTGTGTGGAAACTTATCGTTTGCCAGTTAAATTTTTACGGATTTTTTAATATAAATCATCAAATACAGCTTGCAAAGAATCGTTTCAACGATTTAAAAATGATGATTTTGATATTGACGCCATCTAGGACACCATCTAAACAACCCTGGAGTCTACCTCCGAGACGTAAAAAACAAGAAACTTCTCTTAGTTTCGACTACTACAGCATTTACTATATAAGTGTACAAAGCTACCAATTAATCAATTTTTTCATTGAGCTTTGAGCTTTGAGGTTCCAATGAACCATCCAACTCTTCTCGCATCGCATTGCTAAAACTTGAAAAGAACTACTCATCAGTAGTTCTTTATTAAAAATTTTACACTAGAAGGTCTCTAGGCCATCTTCGTTTCAGACGCCTCGGAGGACAATCAGGAATGGAGTGGGAAGCAAGTTGAGAAACTAACGGATTTGAGTGGGTATGGAGCTTACTATGAAAGGATAGGTATCTGGTGTGGGCCAAATCAGCAACATATGGAACATTAAGATCTTTATGGATAAGTTTATTAGTGAGCATTGAAGATTTTTCGAAGGATTTTGGATTGTAAGATTGAATATGAGATGAATTGGATGGTTTAGTGGAGCCTCAAATTTCGACTCTGTACGTCCAAACAGGTCTAATCACAGTCATGTATATGAGTCTTTTGTAATTAATTGGGAGCTTTGAACGTTTGTCTAGTAAATGTTGAAGTAGTCTGTAACGACAGACAGTTTCTTGTCGTTTTAGTCATGAGTGGTTCTTTATATTTTATTTCCAGAAATATACTTATTGTATCCATGTATACAGTTGTAAATATCTATAAATATTTTAAAAAATCGACCAGAACGGGTGAAGATAAATGCAAATTATTTTTTTAGATGGCAACGCTAGGCTTTTCACTAACCTACTCGCCAGGCATCGCTCCATACAATAACCACCAATTCGGATGGATTGTCAGATTTTAAGGTAAAGCAATTTATTTTTTAATGAAAGCATATAAATTTGGCTTTATAATGGGATTGCCTCAAAAGACCAGGATTTCTTAAGGCAAGGAATCCGTAAATTGTATGAAACATTGTCGAAGGTTGTAGCTGCAGATGCTTTAGAACCCTTTGTGTAGAAACCTTTTACTTATAATCTTGTAAATGGGAGGATGCACTGAAAATTAAACCTTAATTTATCATGTAATGAGATGATAAATAATCTTTTTCTGGAATAAGAAACGTAGCAAGATTTTATTTGAAAGCTGAATTTCATTTCGAAGCGGAATCAACTGGTTTTGGCACTAATCGTCAGGCAAGTAAATAAAAAAAATTAAAAATGTACTTACAAGGGGACGTTTGCAGTTGTAACTCACAGATTTGAATGCCGATTTGTGTGTGGGTAGTGGAGACCTATAATAGAGCAAAACTAGAGTTATAGCCGCCAATGGGCATTAGGAGCCAAGAAAAAAAATAAAATATGAAAATCACGTTTTATTTTTTTTCTCAGTTCTCAGTCAAGATAGAGAAATGATTCTTTCAGGTTTAATTGCAGTTATGTATGACATTTGGTATAAAAATACTTCCGCTATACTCAAGATACCACGCGGCTTTTGGTTGCTCAAAAACTCTAAAAAAATGACAAAATTCCAAGGAAATCCGCTGTAAATCAGTGTAAACTTTTTTTCATAAACAACTGACCTGAAATTTCGATTTAACGCACCATAAAACCCTTATATATGAAATGTTATCAAAATCAAAAAATACTGATTTTTTTACCCCTTCCGAGGAGGATAAAATTTTGAAGTTGAAATTTCATCAACAATTTCTAACGGCCATAACAGATTGTGCGTTCAACCGAATACAATAGTAATTGCATCACTAGAATCAGCATACATTCTGCTTTTTATGCATGCATATAACATTGGGATTACTGCAGATTTTAGTGGACAAAAACTGATGTAAATGAAAAAATCCGAGGTTAGCTATAGCTTGAGATATCTGAATAAGGGGAAATCCTGCGACCTCCGGATTTAGGCGAAACTATGCAGTTTTGCGGCTTCTAGAAGACCTTAAAATTTGGTTTTAATCGGTGGCCAAATGTGTGAGATAGCGCAAATTATTTACATTTTTTCAGAAATTGACAGCATCTTGCCTTCTCTTAAAATCACTTCTCTTAAAATCCAACAAAATTTTAAAGGTAAAAAAAAATTATTTTTGATTTCAACAATATTTAGTTTCTGCGTGTTTTTTGAGATGAGGAATCTGAAAATAATATCAGTTTTTAGTTTAAAAATTGTCTTCACCTATATTATATAAATAAGACGTTCTAAAATGATCTATTTCTATTATTATTTTAATTTTTACCCATTAAATTTCAATAATTACAATAGTTTGTATTTTTAGCTCTCAAATAAATTATTTTATGTGTATGCAATTTATTTTTAAACCGTTGTACCGTTACGGAGAATCGAAAAACTTTGGTACCGACACATCAGCGGTAAATATATTATATATAATAAACCAAGATATAATTAAACAGAGGGGAATTAATTATTGGCCCATTTTATTCAAGGAATTATAAAAGGAGCCTCATTAGTCGATACCCTGTTTTCGCCGAAGCTTTTGTAGTTTTTAAAATGTTTTAATGAAAAGCTTCCTCCAGGAGATCCTGTACAATCCTTCCCCAATTAGTCTGTTTTACTTTGAAACTCGTAATTATAACTTCCTCGTTAAAAAATAAAAGAACGCGAACTATCTTTGGTGAAAATCTTGGAAGGCATTATTCATCTGCGTTGACATGTTTTTTTTTTTTTTTTTTTTCAAAAATATATTTTAAAGAGGAAAGACACTCACCACTAATTATTAATGTAGAATTAACATTTAACAAACGAATAATAATTAAAAATTTATATCTAAAAGTGGCCAACTGATTTTTCTTGATATGGTGTCATTATTAATTTTTAAAATCTACTTTCAAGACTAAAACGACAAGAAGCAGCCCGTCGTTACAGACTACTGCAACATTTACTCGACAAACGGTCAAAGCTCCCAATTAATTACAAAAGACTCATATACATGACTGTGATTAGACCTATTTGGACGTACGGAGTTGAGCTTTGGGGCTCCACTAAACCATCCAATTCATCTCGTATCCAATCCATACAATCCAAAATCCTTCGAAAAATCCTCAAAGCTCCTTACTTTGTCACCAATAAACTTATCCATAAAGATCTTAATGTTCCATATGTTGCTGATTTAGCCGAAACCAGATAGGTACCTATCCTTTCATAGTAAGCTTCATAACCGCTCAAATCCGTTAGTTTCTCAACTTGCTTCCCACTCCATTCCTGACAATCCTCCGAGACGTCTGAAACGAAGATGGCCTAGAGACCTTCTAGTGTTGAATTTTTAATAAAGAACTACTGATGAGTAGTTCTTTTCAAGTTTTGGCATGTTTTTGTGATGGTTGTCAATACATTTACTTGATGTATATTTTTTTTACAGTTGTAAATTTCAATAAATGTATTATGTATAAATGTATGTATGTATTAAAAAAAAAAAATCTACTTTTTCTTGACTTATTTACATGACAGTAATTAGATCTATTTGAGATCTTCGGCTTTGCTAAAACATCTATATCATCTCGTACCCTATCCTTACAATCCAAAATCCTTGCATTGAAAAATGCTTATAGGTCCTTACTTTTTCTGTTACTTATGTTGTTGATTTAGCCCAAACCAGATACCTATTCTTTCATAGTAAACTACATTACCATTCAAATCCACTCATATCTCACCTTGCATCCCTTTCTGTTCCAGAAAACCTCCGAGGCGTCTGAAAAGAATTATTTAATAATATAAGATAATGAATGTTAAACATTGATCATGATGATTCAAAACTCGTCTTCAAATAAATAAAATAATTCCCTCAGAAGTTGCAATTAATTCATCAATCCTAATTGTATTGATCCTTCTATAACATCATGCCTACCTCAAGTGAGCCTGAAAAGGAGATTTCCATGTGAAATTCTCATTTAGAACTTTCATTGATGTGCTACCAAATGTTAGTTGCTTCACAAGCAATTGACATGTTATTATAAACGTTGTAATTACATTTCTTCTTCTCGATTTTGGCCGTCTAAGACCGCGTGAAGTAACCATATGCAATCATTTCCGTCCTATGAGCGAAGACTAGACAGTTTATACCAACACCTTTGGGTTTTGATCCCAATTTAACCTGATGATACATTCCTGTTTCCTTCAATCTCCCTTCCCATACTCTCATCACCTTATCCAAGACACAAGTGAGTACTACGTTATTACATTGATTAGATTTTTTTTTTTTTTTAATACAGTTGTAAATTTAAATAAATAGATAAAAAGATAAAATGAAATATCTTTAACTAATATTATTAGTTAATCTTTCAATGCTAGTATTAATCATCCACGAGAAATATCGTTGTTTGTACGATCTTTGGATACTCCTATACTTCAGTTAGAAAAATAATAAAAAAAAATTTTTTTGTTTAATAAAATAAATAATCCCGATCGTAAGTGTTGTCGTAAATGTTGTTTCGGTTTGGGCTGATTGAATTTTATTTCTTGGTGGACAGACATCTTGATTTTCCTACTTTGGACAAGTTCGACAACAGTATGATAAACCTGTAAGAGATAGATTTATCCTTGGACAATTTAAAATGCAAATTTAAATTAGCACAAACTGTTTTGCCATATTAATGTAATTTTAATACAAACGGTTTTATAAAATAAAATAATATTTTTCTTTATAAGTACATATTCCAAAAAAAATCACCATCGTCATCCTGTCTAGTTTTGAAATAAATAAATGGAAGTTCAAAAAATAAAAACTTCAGCGACCACCTAATTTCTCTTTAGCGAAGCACTTTTAAACGAGTGTAAAACGTGGGATTTAAATCATGTGGATTCAAATAGTCACCTATTCGGAGAATTACAATTCTCCGTAGCTTGGAGAATTATTTCCCAAGAGGTTTCAATCATATCTGATAATGAAACATTATAAAGAATTTAATTTTAAATTCGGGTACTTAACAGCGTTTATCTTATGCCAAAAAAAAAATGTCAATCAATAAGTGCTTTGTATAAAATTTTATCCACATAACTACCAAAACAATTAAAACAGAATCTAAAAAGTAATTAATTAAACTGAATATTTCACTTAATATATATGTATATAACTACTCATAGGCAACATTATTAGCGCATTTGCTTTTTCTAATTATCACCTGTTATTTTTCTAATATATATGTGTTAGATAAACATATGTTTTCTTATGTTTTTAGTGACTTGATCAACATTCAAAGATTAAATAAGAAAGAAACTAAGAAAAATTGTATTTTGTGTGTGTCTGTAAAGTAGTAGTGATGTTGATAGTTGAAAGAGGAAAAAAACATGCAAGACATTCGAATATTATGAGGGAATAAAGGGAAAAATATATGAATGAATGAAATAAATGAGAAAAAAAAGAAAAAAAAAAATTAAGAGAGAAATGTATATCTTGGAATTGTACCCAAATAATGAATATAATCAATTGTTGTTACATAGAGTGCTGCTATCTTTAATTAGACAAATTGGTATGCTGTGTATGTAGCAACCCAATAAAGTTGGGCAGCATTATGTTTTTTGTATTAATAAAGCACACATATATATATATATATATATATCAGAATAAATCACGAACTACTGGAATCGTTATACTTACATAAAACAAAAAAAATTACAACCTTAATATCTAGTAACATCTCTCCTAACAGCTTCCAAACGTCACGGCATTGACTGGATGACACGAGCACTGTCTTTTTGAGGAAGTGTGTTTTGAAGCTCGGAAACTGTAATTGTAACTTCAAATCGAACTCTGATACAACTCTTCAGCAACTCCCAAACATACTCATAATCAGATTAAGATCTGGTCTTATAGGCGTATAGGCAAAATATTGGTTTTTACTTCCTGGAAGTAGCTATTCACTATACCAGCAATATACTATTATATTATAGCAATATACTACAGCACTATACCAGTCTGGCATTATCTTAAAGAAAAAGAAAATTTTCACCAATTTTATGTAGCAAATGGTATTTATTAAATATTCCTCCATGTTGTCCGTCACATACTCTGCTGTCAGTTAGCCATTGTTTATTATTATTATTATTAACTATTTATTGCTATTTACAACTATATCGAATAGAATAGAACAGAATAGAAAACAAAATATTCTGGGACAAAGTCTCTTAAAAATAACATCTACGTGACAGAACATAAATTATATCTGGCCTAAAAAATTTAAATTAAATAATAAATAAGATAATTAAAAGTAAACACAAGTCTACAATAAAATAGGTAATATAAACATATTATATATATATATATATATATATATATATATATATATATATATATATATATATATATATATATATACATATATATAAACACGTACACACAATCAGTAAAGAGAATAAATAATATACAAAGTTAATTAAATGATGGATTTCTGATGTTACACACAGTAAAGCATGAAGGAAAATAATATTTGTTGAGAGAGAACAAAAAAAAATAAATAAAAATGAAAATTATCTGAATAAAAGAGAAAACATTATCATAAGAGGATTGTTGAAAAAGGCTAAAGATTTATATTCGATATGCTAAGATGAAATTCATTAAAGCATCCATATAATTAGATAGTATAAGACTGGAGGGAGATAAGGATAAGGGAAGGAGGAAGAGAATTCCAAAGAAAAGCGTAGCGGGTAAGAAAGCAACGTTGGAATGCAGCCGTTCTGTAAGATGGAGTGTACAGATCGGAGAGACGGGACCTTGTATGCAGTGATTGGACTGAGGACTTGAAATGTAGAATATTGTGAATTAATGGAGGGTAATGTGTGTTAATAACTTAGAAGAGGAATGTACGGAGGAAGTAATCTCTACGGAATGATAGTCCAGCAATATAAGGGTTTGCCGAAGAAAAAACTGCCAAATTTTATTCCCAACGGATTTTTATGTTTTTTGGGGTGCTGAATCCGAATCTGAAGTTTGCTACCACGGCAGACGTCGGCTTCATACTCAAAATAGCCCAAAATATCGGTTATTTTCGGTATTTTACCGATAACACAAAAACGAAGCTTTTTTCGAAGAAAGTCTTTAAATATTAATTATAGCTAGAATTATTACCAACGAAATAAAAAAAACTATTACAAAATCGGACCATTTACCGCGAAGCTATGGTCTTGGGAAAAAGAGTATAAATTGGCCCACTGGCGGTCAGTCCCACTTCTCCGCTAAAACATGTTTGTCGTACATTTTTGTCTATAACTCCGAAACTATTTGTCCGAATCAAAATTACTTTGTTTTCATCTTAAAGCTGGTTAAATTTACTATTAGTCTAATAAATCATGCTAAAAAACCCGTATTGTTTTGAAATTCACGTTTTTTTGCTCATGTTTCACTATAACTACGAAACTATTCGTCCGAATTAAAATTTCTTCTTTTTATCTAAAAGCTGGCCAAATTAACTATTGCACTCTATATATGAAGATTTATTCGGGTCTCACACACATGCCAGGACGCAAAATATCCCGTACTTTTATGAAATCCACGCTTTTTTTTTGGCAACTTTTTTCTCTATAACTCCAAATCTATTTGTCCGATCCAAAATTTCATTGTTTTATCTCAAAGCTGATTAAATTTAATATTAGATCGTATATATATAGTTTATAATAAATCCCGTGAAATACCCACGCCATCCCACTGAACATGTCTTAATTGACATATTTTGTCAAAATATTCACATATAGCATGCTACCGAATTTAAATGGCAAAAATTCAGGAACTTAAAGGGGACCGGAAAACTAAGACAAAAAGTTCGGTCTTTTAACGAGCTTAGAGATTTGTTCGTTTTTGCTTAGTTTTAAAGAAAAATCACAAAAAAAAAAAAAAAAAAAAAAAAAAAAAAAAAAAAAAAAAAAAAAAAAAAAAAAAAAAAAAAAAAAAAAAAAAAAAAAAAAAAAAAAAAAAAAAAAAAAAAAAAAAAAAAAAAAAAAAAAAGCTTTTATTTTTATAGTTATTTATTTACGTTTATATTTATGTTATGTTCTTTTTAATGTAAATATTGCTCAAAATGTTGTCCTCTTGCACCAATGCAAGCATTACATCTAGCACTCACTTGATAAATTGCAGCTAAACATTGTTCTTATGATATTTGGTGCACTGCATCTATGATTCGGTCTCTTAATTGCTCTCTTGAGTTGATTGACACCGAATAAACTTTCTGCTTCAAGGTTCCCCATACGAAAAAATTCATGGGTGTCATATCAGGTGATCTAGGTGGCCAAGGTACAACTCCTCCACGTCCAATCCATCGTTGTGGATAATTTATATCCAGCCAAGCTCGAGCAACTCTACTATAATGGGCTGGACATCCATCGAGTTGGAACCACATTTTAATCCGCTGCTGTAAGGGAATGTCATCTAAATAATTGGAAAAGTCGTTCCCAAAAAAATGTGTAAATGTGATACCATTCAATCTTCCAGGTAAAAAATATGGTCCCACCAGTAATCCGTTCCAAATTCCAAGCCAAACGTTAATAGCAAATTCATGCTGAAACCTATTCTCTCTAATAGCTCTGGGATTTTCAAGAGCCCATACTTGATAATTTCTTTGATTAACAATTCCTCCTCTTGTAAAGGTAGCTTCATCGGTCCATATAATTTTTAATGGAAATAAATTATCATCGCGAATTTTGTCAAGAAACCAGTTACTAAAATTCAATTTCTTGGCATAATCTTGAGGTAATAAATTCTGAACTTTTTGAAGATGGTATGGGTAGCGATTATCTCCTTTCAAAGTTCGCCATATTGCTTGCCGCGATATTGCTAATGCAGCAGATGCTCTTCGGATGCTAGTCTCAGGATTGTTATCGAAATGGCGTTGGACACAATTTCTTCTCCGATAATCTGCTCTTATTGCTGCCTGGAATTGGTCGCCTTCATTACGTATTAAGAATGACCCAGTCTCTTGTAGTCTATTAAAAGTTAACGAAAAGACTCGTCGATTAGGCACTCTTCTATTTGGAAATCGGCGCGCATACTCCCGCACAGCTTCTAAAGCATTACCGTTACAGAAACCATACACAAAAATCATATCAGTCTATTCAACATTAGAATATGTATGCGGCATTTTGGCTGATGCTATTCACAAAAAAGTATCTGAGTAACTGACTGAAGACTGATTTAGGAATCATAATCCTAGAAGGAAGCCAAAATGTAAACAAACAAAAGAATGTAAAGGATAACATTAAGTGTTTACATATCTCACTGCCTAGCCTGACGAACTTTGAAAGGTGATAATCGCTACCTGTAACATTTTTGTTTCCAACGAGCAAATCTCTAAAGGACTTTTTCTCTTAGTTTTTCGGTCCTCTATAAGTTCCTGAAGTTTTGCCATTTAAATTCGGGACACCCTGTATATATATATATATATGAACTAATAGTAAATTTAATCAGCTTTGAGATAAAAAAATGAAATTTTCATATATAGAGTCCAATAGTAAATTTGTTCAGCTTTTAGATAAAAAGAATAAATTTTGATTCGAAAGAATAGTTTCGGAGTTATAGTGAAAAATGTGTCCGATTTTGTAATATTTTTTTTTTTTTTATTTCTTAGGCAATAATTTTAGCTATAATTAATATTTAAAGACGTGTTATACGTAAAATACCGAAAAAAACCGATGTTTTGGGCGTTTTTTTTTCGATTTTGGGTATGAAGTCGACGTCTGCCATGGTAGCAAACTTCAGATTCGGATTCAGGACCCCAACGATCCGTTGAGAATAAAAGTTTGGCAGTTTTTTCTATAAAATGGACTTTTTGAGCCCTATTTTACTGGACTAGGAAGGAAGAGCCAATTTAACTCGGTGTACAGATATATACATTATATACAACAAGTAAACTTGAAGAAGATGTTACAATGATATGTCAATAACATTTAAAGAACTACTCACTAGTAGCACTTCAATAGTTCTACATTAAAAGGTCTCTTGGCCATCTTCTTTTAGACACCTTGGAGGATTGCCGGGAATGGAGTGGTGAGACAAGTTGGGAGTCTCGTGGATTCGATTGGGTATGGATATTACTATGAAATGATTTGTATCTGGTTTGGGCCAAATCAGCAACACACGAAACATCAGGATCTTCATGGATAAGTTTGTTTGTGAAATAATAAAAACATTGAGGATTTTATGAAGGATTTCGAATTATAAGGATTGGATACGAATTGGAAGGGTTAGTGGAGGCCCAAAGATCAACTCCGTATGCCCAAATGGGTCTAATTACTGTCATGTAAATAAATCTTTTGTAATTTGTTTGGAGCTTTGAGCGCTTGTCAGGTGAATATTGGAGTAATAATTTTATTTAAATTACAAATGAAGACTTTTATGTTTTAATATAAATTTATGGACGAAATAAGATAAAATATATTTTTATTTGATATTATATGTTCCTTTATTAATAGAGCCCAAATCACAGGCTACTACGGAATAATGACTTTGTCTAAAGTTCATATTGCTTAAAAGATATTATCACTTTTCCAAAACTTAGAACTTGAGGAAATGGCACGACCACGAACTTTACACCCACGTGAAAACAAATAACTGACGCCATGAGAAAACGGAGAATTACCTTTTACTGCCATATAACAAGAATGAACCCAATGTGACTGAAAAATAGGATCTTCACGTAATTTCTCATAAAGAAAACTAAAGCAGCTTGGTTCACTGAGGTCCATCTTAGAGGTGGACTAACATTTGAAAGAGGTGGGAATTACTAGAAACGATATTTGGGAACATGCCGGCATTAAGCAGAAACTAACAGCACACCGATGATGAAAGGAAGCAACAGCATCGAGAACGAATGCCCAAGTACTGGGTGGATGTTAAAGCTCGATGCAGCAAGAAGCAGTTGAAATGACGTGATCTTTAGTTGGCCGACTCGAAAAAAAAAATTATTTTTTAGAAATTTTCTCTACGATCTGGGAAAGGAAATCATATTCTCTATTCAAATAGACAAAAATCAAGATTCCTTCCTTCAAAAATGGCTTCAAAAATCTCCACAACTTCAATACTGAGTTCTACTTTTTTATTATTATTATTATTTTTTAAAATAAAAACAGCCTTGATCTTGTAATGTTTTGGGACACTAGAAAAATGCAATCTAGGAGCTTCCTAGTTGGATTCAAAGGTGACTGACAGATATAGTTCAAGCATAAAAAATTAATCCTAAAAAAATAAAGGACTAAAATAAAAGTGACGAATACTTTCATAGAATTATGAAAACGACTTTTGTAATCACGTTATCAATCTCAGGTATCGGGAATCGATATTTGGAATCGACACAACCCTTATAATATAAATATAAATAAATTTAAAAATAAAAAATAAAACAGGACTTGTAATTGAGGAGGCTTAGCTTGAAAACACTAGGACAGAACTGCATTTCCTATCTCATAAAAAAAATTAAAGAAACTATTTGAAATCTTGAAAAGGGCCAAGTATACGATATTTACAATCAATTCTTCGCCGCGAGTACTTGGTCATATCTTATCGGAACAATTGATTAGATAACCTTCCACTAATAAATGTAGCTTCTAAATCCATGATTTAACACATTTCTAGTTGCTGATTTGGAACTTGACACCAAGGTACGCACACCATTTATAACTAATACATACTATCCATTTTGTATATCTTAAATTTTACCGACTAGTGATATAGTCAACTGACACTATCTCTCTCTCGCATTTACAGGTTGGATTGACATTTAAAAAATTCTTTAAACCAAATTAAATAAGACCGTATTTAATAAAAAACCATACAATCGAAAATATTCGATGTTGTGTTTTTCGCAAGACTATGATATACCGAGGCAGCATTCTTCATTTTATTTTTAATTTCACTTCATTTCATTTCTTTGTTGTTTTAAATCCAAATTAAAAAATTAATATTTTAATTATGTATAAAAAAAACGTTTCCAATGAAAAGTCATAAAATCGGGGCGTTATTTAAAAAATAGAATATCTATTGAAATTAATAGGAGGGACCTGGACCAGCGGAGAAATCGTTGGAGAAAAAAAAAATATATATATATATTACACCATTGAAAATATTTGAAGTTGTGCTTTTCGTATATTTAATATTTATTATGTTTTATTAAATTGTTAATGAATTAGCGACTCTCTAACAAGCTCCATATTAAAAAATAAAAATAAATAAACAAATTTCGTTATAATGTTTTTTTTTAAATCTTAAGAAAAAGATCTCTATTACCGGGGAATAAAAGTTGCTGAAACCCAACAAAATTTATTTTATAACACATTTTTTACATATTGATAAAGGATTGAACTTTTTCTTTCTTCTTTTTAAAAAGATTGGAAGTGAACAAAATTTTTTTCATGCAAAACTTGCAATATAAAAAAACATTGAAATTCAATTTCAAAAGTTTATATATTTTTTTTTATTAATAATTTTTTTTTGTCATTTTTCCGGAACATTTCACAAAACTGATTTTCTGCTTTATCAATTTCTTTGAAGGTTTCCTCTTCTACCCCTAAATCATAGATATAGAAAAAAAAAATTATAAAATTTTTCAAGGCTTCGAAAACGTGTCATTTTCTGCGTAGTTATTTTTCACAAAAATATTTCTACGCCACAAAATCTCATTGATTTAAACTGCAATTTAAAGACTGTTTTTATTATACATGCAGGTAACGGGAAATGTTATGATTCTCAGAAAATCTTGGAAAAGTTCAATGGAGATAATATCTTAAAAACTATACTGAGGCAGCATTCCTGTATTTTTTTTATTTTATAATTATTTTATTTTTTATTTTTTTTTTTTTTTATAAAATGTTTCCAAACCAAGTTAAACAATGAACAGTTTAAATATGTTAAACAATCGACAATCGACAATCGAAATAATTACGAGAACAGATGACCTCATCAGACAATAGATTAATTTATATTAATATTAGAAGATCCCATGAAATTTATATTTTAGTACAATTTTATTATTTAGCACATTCATTTTCAATGAGGTTCATGTACGTATATATAGAGGTCTGAGAAATATTCTTAAATCAGTCTCAAACCTTTCGATATTACATGTAGTCATTTTTTAAAATTAAAAATACTAAATATCTAAAACATTAAAATGTATTAATAGATATATATACATATTTTATTATAATTATTTATAAAACAAAATATTAATTTGTTATAGAATAAAAATAAAATATCAAGTTTGACTAAACACAAGTGCCAACATTTTCTAAGATCACTTGTGCCAAGCAGGATGACTAATCTGACAATTTTAATTTTTTTTCATTTATCATTATGCATATTTCATTTAAAATGAACCCACGAATTAAATTCGGTAGGTTTACAAAAAAAATTTCAGACTATTTTGTGGAAAATTCTAGAACTTAAGTTTAAAAAATATCATAATAGTGAATGAACGGTTACCTATTTCCTGTAAATTTAACAGTTTGACGATGTTAAACATGATAATTTTCTTTTATTTACATCTATATAAATTGCAAATTTACATGTATATAACTAAATTTAATCTGCTCTATCATAAAATATAATTAATGACATGACAAAAAACATATAAAAACTACCCATTGGTAGCACTTAAATGAAAAATATAATCTTGGAAGATTAATTGAGCTTAGAAGAAAATTTATGACAAGCGAAAAAGATGGATACATATTTGAATATATATATACATATATTCAAAAATATCTTATGAGAAATAAAAAATTAAATAAAATTATTTTTCCATATAGTTGCTTACATCTATATATATATATATATATATATATATATATATATATATATATATATATATATATATATATATATATATATATATATATATATATATATATTTTGAGACGTTTATTAAAAACTATATTTCTGATCACCGAATTTAACCAAACTGAAAACAAGTCAATATTTGTTGTTTTTTTTTTTTTTTTAATTGAAAAAAATCTCCCTTTTGTCTATATTCTCAATTAATGTTTTTGATTTAACGTTTTTTATTTGTTTGGAACATTTGATTCAACAGCCATTTAGGATTAAAATTTAAAATAAAAATATTGAAAATGTTAGGAAAGGTCTGAAATCAAATAATCTGAGAAGGGTGAAATAATGAACTCGTTATTATACTTACTTAAAACGAAGAAAACTGTCTGAAAATTTGAAAGGATCTATAAATTACCTTCAGAGAGTTATATTTTAAATTTTGCCGCCTGCTTAAAAAAATATAAATACCATTTTACCCTTTTAATTACATCAAAGATGTCTGCTTTCCTGCTTTTAAAACGTTTTTTATTTTACAAGTGCTGAAATATATGCCCAAATATATCCAAAATATGATTTGTTTTAATTACGTTTAAATATGCGTTATTGCGTTTTATTACATTTTTATTTAAGTTTATTTTATTTTAATTTGTTTATTTGGGTTAGTTTCTTTATTTTATATATTATTTATCTAGTGCATTAATCTTTTTTTGTTTTTTTATCGTAATTGCTTTGCATTTGTTTCATAATATCTTTGTAAATACGTTATGAATGTGCATTTAAGAAAAATGTTCAATACGCAATTAATTATTCACCTCTACAGTAATTTTTTTCACAAAACGATAAATTAAAAAAAAAAAAAAAAAAAAAAACTTCGTCTAAATGCTAATTTTAATTGATACTAATACTGTTTTTAAATAAAAAATAAAAGAAAGCATACAAATCCCGTCTCTGATAATCAGGCGTTCATCAATGAATAGTCTAGGTAGCAGCACTGTCCAAGCACAATCCCCTGTTATTCACAACTTTTGTATTGTTTTTAAATATAAAACTTACTGCGCGATTATTGTAACTCATTCAGCATAGAACAAGTAATTCAAGAGACATTTTCTGAATAGGAATTAGCTAAAGAAAAAATATTTTATTGAAGAGAAAGTTCAAAGAAAAGATTCATTCAAATTGTTCTGATTGAGATTTTGTTTTTTAAATAGTGAATATGTATACATTAATGTAATTTATAAAGGACTTATTAAATTTTCTCATTCATCATGGATATTTATAAAATATTTTGTCAATACTCATTAAAATGATAACCACATAAATAATATCTACATAAATTATCACAAACTTGTTTCAAAACTTTAATTTTACCCAGGTAGGATATGAATCAAATCCAAATCTGGTTATATTTTATGTTTCTTTGGTATTAATAGAATAATTATTTGTTAATCACTATAGCAATCCATTTATGTACATTTCTCATTCTCAGTATATAAGTTGTATATTTGTAAGCTTCACTTACATACACTATTATACAGGGTTATAAAAAAATAAAATTATATACAATATTTCATACTTAAATGTCAGTAATACAAAACATAATTTGTGTCAGCCCCTGTATACTTAATGCCTAAGATGTTCTACAAAATTACTGTAGGTAGCAGCACTGTCCAGGTTTACTTATTTTGATCATTTCATTTCTTATTTAATTTTCAAAATTGTGTTACTGTTCAGTAAAATTGTGTAATTTTTAAGTAATCATAATATTTTTTTTAATTACAAAAAGTAATTTTAGCAATTGCTTAACTAAATCTAAGGATAGTTCTTACTTTTTGTTTTTACCGTCAACTGCTACGTCTCACATGCCTGAATTAAATTTACTATTTTACTAATAATAATACATGTTTTCTAATTTTTCTTTAATTAAAAAATATATTTTTTTTTCAGTATATAATCTATTTAGACAATATCTAAAATCTTATAAACATTTTTTTTTTTTTTTTTATATCCATTTATTGAAATTTACAACTGTATAAAATATATACATCTAGTAAATGAGTTGATTATGATTAAAATAACATGCGAAACTTGAAGAGAACTACTCTAGCCCTCAAATATAAACAATTTAGTTTGTTTTTTAACTCTCTTCATGAATGTTAGTCGAATGAATGTGCACAATTTAAAACAATCCAGGGAATGGTTAAATTAGTTTAAAAAATTGTTTGCAGAAGTATTTATATGAATCGTTCCTGCTAGCAATTTTTATACTTACTAAGCTGAGATAGTTAACCAAAAATCATCCCATTATCAAAATCAGTAAATAATTATCAAGATATGTTAAATTAAGCAATAAATTTGTTTCTCCAGGGGCATTAGGAGTCAAAATACAAATATGTAACTATACAATTTTATGACTTATAGCCTTTGTTAATAATCATCATTTAATAATTTAGTAATAAAAAAACAATAACTTCATTATTATAATTTTTTTTTAAATAAATCTTTTATTTTGATAAATATTAAAATCTGCCGCAATTCAGAACATTAAGTAATAATTCCATAAATTACAAATTCATAGCTTATTTGCAAGCTAATTAAAGAAATAATAATCTGAAGATTTATATCTACAAAATTATAATAATAAAGAAATGGATACAATATATACTGACAGACTGAAAATTCCACCTAATTTTTTTTAAAAATTGTATTGACTAAAAGTTTTATTTTCCATTAGGTGTTTAGATTCCCATATTCTTTAAACATAGGATATAAAGTGTATTAGGATTTTAAAAACATTAATGATACAAAACCAAGCAGTATTTTAAAAAATATTAAATTATGAAAATTTAATATTATAAGATGTATTACAGTTTTGCATTAGATGGAACATATCTCTCAAGAATTTATTCCAAATCACATTAGACCTATATCCCATTGAATGCGAGGGGCATATATCAACTTTATTAATTCAAAATCTCATAAATTTGAAATTCCTTGGTAATCTTTTTTAAAATAGAGCTTGCATTTCTTTAAATATTTTTTAAATAATCCTAATGTGTTCCATATTCCCTGGTTATAGTATATGGGGACGTAAAACCCTAAAAAAGAATGAAGCTTTGAGCCGAGAAAATGCAAAAATTAATTGAATGAAATTTCATGCCTGTCAGTGTAAAAAAATCAAACATATTCTTCATTATTGAAAGAAAATTAGGAAGAATAAATTGCTTTAATAAGAAGTAAGATATATAATGCTTCAAAGTACTGTTTTGATACTTTTATATTAAGGGTAAAAAAATAAATAAATTTAATTGTATTATTTAATTTTTGTTATAGATGAAAGCTCAATTATTATTCCTGTGTATTGCCATCCTTCCAGTCATCTATGCTTGGCCATGGAAAAAATGCCCAGATGTACCCGCAAATTCCTTGACAGAGGTCAGCTACATGCAGGTAAATATTAACTAATTTGGCATCCATGATTATGAATGAAAACAGCATTATGAATAACTTCAAGATACATAGCCCACCATCTTTAACTACTTGCATATATATAATCTGTTATTGACTCATTAAGTGTGTTCCTGATTTTTTGTTCATATCCATATTTTATTTTACACTCTTAAGGCTTCATAAGATTTCTCAGGTCATCAGTCATAAAGTTATAACATTTTTTTTATTGGTATTTGGTATTTGGTATTTGTATTTGGTTTTGGTTTTGATTGGTATTTGGTTCCCAGACCTCTCCATCTGCCTCTACGGCTTTTTGTTACTTCCTAAATTTTATCAAAATAAAAAAAAATTTTTTACCTATTTCATTCAAAAATGTTACGGCCATAACATTTCCTGTGTTCAACCATTATTTGGAAAAAACATTCCGAAGTCAACAATAACTTAAGGTATCTCAATATGGAAAAATCCTGCGACCTCCGCATTTGGGCTAAACTATGCAATTTTACGGCTTCTAGGATCCCATAAAATTTCGTTTCAACCGGTAGCGAAATTTTTAAGATAGCGCAAATTATTTACGTTTTTGTAACAAATTGACCGCCTCTTGTCTTCTAAAATCCTACAGAATCTTAGGGGAATTTTTTTTAGAATTTTTAAATCAAATTTGGTTTCTATGTTGTTTTTTTAGATGAGGGATCTGAAAATTATATCGATTTTCAGTTTAAAAACTTTCCTCACCTATATTTAAAAAAAGAAAGCTTATTTTTATTCTTTTGAATTCACTATTTACATATTTCTTCGGATGAATAATCTAAAAATAATATCAGGTTCTGGTTAAAAAAAAATAAAATGGACGAGTTTGACGAGAATCAAGGATCCGAAAAAACAATTACTATATCATATAATATTAGGTTGTCGGGATAGTGCAGTCAATAAACATACTGTAGATTGCATGAAATATGCGATTATTTTTTACCTGAAAGCTTCGTTAGGTTAAAATATAAACATACTAAAAGTCCCTGCCCATGGGGGGTGAGCTAACAGTGGGGGGAGGGAAGAAGGTCCCATTTTTGGCTGTTTCGATTATATCTCGAAAACAGTAGACTCTAGAGAAGTATATTACAAATAAAAATTAAATCTAACTAAATTCCATACATATTTGTCAAACTTCCAACCGTTTTCGAGATATACGTTATAGAAGATCGATAATTTTCTCAAAAAAATAATTTTTGTCAAATATTTGCTTCTAGTGCTTTCCACGATCGTTTCCCAGAAAAAATGTCAGAATTTTGATTAATAAAAAATATTTTATATCGTTTATTTTATCTTTTATACTTTGAAACCATGAACCTGCATTAAATTTTCAATATATCTGCTATTTTCGGATAAACCCTATATCAGTAAAATATGTTATTTGATACTAATTATTTCATATTTAATATACTACTAGTTTTGGCTTCTTTAGATAAGAACTATTTCCTTTTGAAGCATTGATAAAACGCTCTGACAAAACAAGCGAAGCGAAAATGACTGCTGTTTTACGATTTAAAGAAGAGGTAGTAGGGTTAATTGCTGATGTACAAACTTTACTAACTCGATAAAGGTTTAGTTGGAAAAATAGTCGGATTTTCTCGGGCACGGGTCGAGATTTTGTTTTTTTTTTTCTAAAATTTACTGTCTTAAAATACGATTTAGATAAAATTCGTTGTCGATCTAGAAAAATTTAAACAATTTCATTTTATTTCAGCATATTATCAAATCTTTTACAAAACTTCATAGTTCAGTATTTTTTAAAACTCTTTTATTAGTTCCTTAATATAGTTAATATTAATAATAAGTAACTCGCTCACTAATTTTTCTTTTCTATCATTAAAAGGATGCAGATAGGTATACTTGTAATTAAAAGGACTTCATTTATAAAGTTTTAAGAACCAGAAATCGAATTATCTAAATGTGTTTGTGCTTTTTTAATAAACATCTATTTTTGGTAAGAAAAAAAATAGTAAGGCCGAGAACTCCACTCTGCTTATTAGACGTTCATCATTGAATCATATAGATAGCAGCACTGTCCTACACAATCCCCTGGCATTCACAACCTTTGAATTGCGTTTAAAAATAACACTTATTTTGGTAATTATTGTTATTGAATCAGCATAAAACATGTAATTCAAGAGACATTTATTGAATATGTATCCAGCCAAAGAAAATATTTCTTTTATTAAAAATAAAGTTTAAAGTAAAGATTTATTAATATTGTTTTGATTGACATCCTGTTATTTAAGTAGTGAATATGTTTAAATTTAATATATAAATTAATTTAAGTAAGTGTCCATTAAGTTTTCTTGTTCATCATAGCCAGTTACATTTTTTTTGTTTTTTATTATTCCCCACTAAAATCACAATTACATAGATAATACATCTATCTACCTAAAACAACTTAAACTTGTTCCAAACCTTAATTTTACCCAGGTACAGTATAAATTGAATACAAATTTAAGTTTTAAATTTATTAAAGACAAAGTTTAAAGGAAAGATTCATAAAAATTATTTCGATTGACATCTTGTTTTTTTTAGTAGTGAATATATATAAATTAAAGTAATTTTTAAAAAAACCTATTAAATTTTTTCATTCATCATTGCCAAATACAAAATGTTTGTGAGAATTCTCATTAAAATAACTACATAAATTACCACAAACTTAATTCAAAACTTAAAATTTTATCCGGGTATAGTATGAATTGAATTCAAATCATCTAGTTTATATTTTAAATTACAAGTTGATTCTTAACTTTTGTATATACTCAACCTTCACTTACATACACTATTATACATGGTTATAAAAAGTAAACCTGTACACCAGATTTCATACTTAAATGTCATTAATATAAATTTAATTTGTCAACTGCAGTATGCCAAATGCATAAAATGTTCTACAAAATTACTGTAGGTAGCAGCACTTCCCAGGGTTTCAAATCTATATCATTTCATTTCTTATTTAATTTTCAACTTTTTGTAACTATTTTCTAAAATTGAAAAACTTTAAAGTAAGCATTATGTTTTATTAAATAATAAAAAAGCAATTATAGCACTTAATTACTAACTACTGTGGTTAAGAAACATTTTTAAGAAAAGATTCTTTAAAATTGTTTTGATTTAGAACTATTTTTTTTTTTTTTTTCTTGTGATGAAAACGTAGAAATTATAGAATTATAACAGGGTCAATTAAATTTTCTCATTTACCATTGTCAGATACAAAGTTTTTTATGATTACACATTAAAAGGACAATTACATAAATAATCTCAAACTTGTTTCAAAATTTGGACTTTGCCCAGATAAAGTATGAATTAAAATTCAAATAATCTATTTTATGTTTTAAATTTATCTATCATTGATACAATGATTGTTTATTTCTCTGTTCAACAATCCATTCACATTTCTTATTCACAGAATATATGTATTTACAAGTTGATACCTAACTTTTTTTGTATTCATAATCTTCAATTACATGCACTATTATATAAATGAATACAAAAAAAAATTAAACATTAAATTAAATTCTTAAATCATTAATATAAATTTAATTTGTCAGCAGATGCATGCCTAATTCATAAGATGTTCTACAAAATTATTGTAGATAGCAGCACTGTCCAGGGTTCCTTGTTCTGATCAGTTCATTTCTTATTTAATTTTCACATTATAACTATTTTGTGAAATTGTTCAATTTTTAAAAAAGCATATTTTTTTAAATAAAAAAAAAGTAATTATAGCACTTAATAACTTAGTTAATCTAAGTAAGTATAGTTTTTACTTTTTGAAGTTTTTACAGTCAACAGCTCAATCTCTCACACCTAAATTAATTATACTTTTCTAAATATATTCACAAGTTTAATCCTAATGTTTGTGTAATCTAAACCATCACTTACAAGGGGACCTAGTTTTTATAGTCTTAAGAACTTGAAAACAAATTGTCTAAATATGTTTATTCTTTTAAAATAATTTTTCAAAAAAATTTAATACTAACAGTAGGAAGTTTAACTATAAATTGTAAGCAATCACTGAATAATGATGCTTTCTTTTTTTTAATACCTAATGTGAGAAGATTTATTTTTTTATTGTAATACATATGACAAGTTTGGAAATCTATTTCTTCTTAATAGTTTTGATTTTCAGTTTCGCTTATTTCCTCCCTGAAAAAAACATTTTTTAAGTGGATTCAACTCATATTTGGGTTCATTCTGTATTTCAGCATATATGTAAAAAGTGTCATATAAACCAGTTTTATGAAAGTTAATTGAACTAGTTGGAATCAAATTATTTAGCATTGAAAATTCTGTAAAATTAGAAAAAATAGTGGAATGAAATGAATTAAAAAATATTCAGTCTGATATCTCATGATGAAACTGATTTATGATTTGGTTGCATAGAACCTTATGTCGGTGCTTATAATTCACAGTTTTTTACTATATTCAGGTAAAATAAATTCATTCATTAGTGGCTTACATAGCCTATTCGATTATTATAAACATTTTTTTAAGGAAAATTAAAGAATCCTAGTACTGTTAATGTCTATAATGAACAGGTAGGGAGAATTTAAAGTTTCTTTCTTAAATTATTTGTATTTACTCCATTTTCTACGAAGCTTGGAAATATTTCTGTTGTAAAGCTAATGGATACTTATTCGCTTTCATCTCAGGCCCGAAATACGGGGAACCATAAAATAGAAATATGCCATGGATTGTAGACTGCTACAAAGTTGTTGATACATTCTCATGAAACTGCACTCAAAACGGAGAACTCCCTCTTCTGTCTATAATTTCTACTGTAGCCACATTCTGAATATGTATGAATATTTTTAATACTAGTCCAGTCAATGAGCGCTGAAATGAGGGGTGTAGAGTGTATGGAATATGCGATAATTTTTGACTTCATAGCTTCGTTAGGAGTAGTTAGAAGGTAACGGGGGGTAAAGGGGGGGGGGTGAGCTAAGGTGGTGGAGACAAGAAAGCCCCATTTTTGGGTTTTTCGATTACATCTCGAAAACGGTGGACTCTAGAAAAATATGTTGCAAATCAAAATTAAAGCTTATTAAATCTCCTATAAAATTAACTTAGTACACATTTGTCGAACTTCCAACGGTTTACGGTTTAGATATACGTTATTGAAAATCGATAATTTTCCAAACAATAAATTTTAACCTCACTTTTTGTCAAACATTTCCTTCTAGTGCTTTCCACGATCGTTTCTTAGAAAATATGTCAGAATCAAAGTTGTAGAGCATTAAATTTACTTTAATTTAATATATACTTTTCTGGTACTTGAAGCATATCTTTGACGTAAAGTAAGATAAAAATTATCCTTTTTTGGATTATTACCGATTTTTAATAACGTATATCTCGAAAGCCGTTGAAAGTTCGACTAAAATGTATAGAAACAATTTTATAGGAAATTTAATTAACTTTAATTTTGATATGTAGCATATTTTTCTATAGTCAACCTTTCCGAGATATAATCGAAAAACCCTTCGATTCCTTCTGGACTTTCTCCCCTTCCCCCACCGTAAGTTCACCTCCCAGGGGCGGGGACTTTTAGTACGTACCCACTACTCCTAACGAAGCTGTGAAGTCGAAAATTATCGCATACTCAATGCACTCTGCAATATGTTTATTGACTGGACTATACATGAATTACGTGTAATTTACGAAATTTATAAATTTACGAATAATATTCGTGAATGATGGAGCACGTAGGTACGTCTGTAATGTTTTGTTTGACACATAAATAGGTGGGTCTATTATAATTTTAAAATATTTAAATTTAAATATTAAATAACAGAATAAATATCTGTCAATGTTATTACAGAAATTTTTTGAAGACAATTTTGATCTTATTTCAAGTATGGACTAATAGCAATAATTTTTGTCTCGACAGGTGTGCCCTTTGTCAGTTTGCTATGTAAGCCCTAAATAATCACCTTGTCAGTTCGATGTAACGGTTAATCGAGATAGGCATCACGCCGTAGTGAAATGAGTTCTGATTTTACATAATTTATTTTAAAATTTTTAAACCTCAATTTGAATCTTGTTGAAAGATTCAACAAGATTCGTTGAATGTAATCGCTTACCTGGTGCTGGAGTGGCTTATGCCTTATTATGGCTATATCCAGGGCTGATATAAGTGCCGTCTGCGTCTTTTGGAAGTTAGTGTCCATAGAAAGGTTGGATTTATCAAATACAGAAAAAGGGTTTAAATTTATTAAGATATTGTGGCCCATAGATTTTGATATCTATAAAGATTTTTAGAAGAGGCCATCTCATATCATCTCACTTGTGAAAGAGAGAGTTATCTATTAAGGTATTGCAGACAGCAAGGCATCCATCCTAAAACCTTATTAAAACAAGATGTTCACGGCAGTGATTTGTTTTTAATTTTTTTCTGATTGTAATAAAAAATATAAAAAGTGAATCTACCTTTGACTACTGAACATATAATATTGCGTCATTTTATATTATTTTTTCATGTAATATTTTTTATGAACACTCGAATGTAAAATTTATATAATTTTCAACAAGGTGTTTCAGAATTTTGTTCTAACTGAAAATAAGAATCTAGAATTATTATTTTTAATATAAATTTTTTAGTTACCTAAAGTTGTTTTACTAAATAAGCTTTTTGTGAAAACGGATATTTCATATGAAATGACCTAATAATAATTCATAAAAAAGAAAATGTTTAGAAGTGAATATCTTATAAACAAAGCATTGACGGGCCAACTTTGATAGTTTTTTTTTTTATAATGGTATATGTTTTTAATTATTATTGTAACTCATTAATAACAAAAATTAATATTTTTAATATTACATTCCCGGTTCAAGGTCACACTAAAGTCTAATGTAACTTATTAATAACAAAAATTAATATTAATATTGTTGTTATTATTCTATGTGACCAGGGTCGCTGAGAGCCAAACCGGGCCCTGGGGCAAATGCATTATCCATGCACTTTAAACCCCCCACTCCCTACAGTAGTCACCTTAGTCCGAGGACTTCGGGGATTTTGCCCCCCCCCCCCCCCCCCCCCCTGACTTTAATAACTAAAATTGCAGTACAATATGTAATGGTTTTTGTATAGACTTGGTGTTTGCACTTAGTGTCAACCTCAAGTACAAACTGCATTACCTAGTTTACTTACCGTATATTATCTATAACCGAAAAAAGATTTTGATGGTTGATGATGACATACTGATCCTACCCGAATAAATATATACCTATCCGAAAAACATATATCCTTGATCTAAATATATATATATATATATATATATATATATATATATATTTTTTTTTTTTTTTTTTTTTTTTTTTTTTTTGAGGGCCTAAATTCAATTTCGGTGTCAGGGGACTTAACCCTGAAAAATCTGTTTATCTTCTGTTTTTGGGATTATTACATTTAATGTATTCTCTTACCAACAATTTTTTTCCGCCCATTCTTGTTATCTGATCGTTCGTCTCCTCCTTTTCCTACCAGCCCTTCTCTTGCATCCTATGCCCTTCTCCTCCTGTCCAATGGTTTCTCTAATAATGATATTAGGAATGAATTGAAGGCTTGAAATGCCACAACTACATCTAAGGAGTCCGAAAAACTTGGTAAATATATACAATCTAATTTAATGACTATCAATGTCAACATTTTCTCCTGTTGATAATAATTAAACAAAATTTACTATGTATGATATATTCTGACCACCTGTGCTTCTCAAATCAGTTAGTCTTTTTCTTAAGAAATTCGTTCTTCTCTTGTTTCGTTTTGTTTTATATTAGAGTTTCACTCTTCTTATTCAGAACAAAAAGAAAGTAAAAACTGCAAAAGACCATCCTCTTCTATTTTTCTCATATACTATAACTCAAAACAACGGTTTTTGAATCTTATATATCTCATGTGATATATATATATTATTACCTTTATTTGAAACTTTGGGGACAGCAAAATATTCGAATATCAAACGTATCCAAATTCCTGAGAACCATAACCAATGCCCCTTTCTATGTCTCAAACAAACCCTTACATGACATACCTTTTGCCCTAGCATCCATAACCCTTCAAATTTTTAAAATTTAATCAAAAAGTTTCCTATCACCCTAATCCACAAGCGCAATCCCTATCCAGGGGAACGCCACACCCCTATGATCCGCCTAACAGGTTAAAAAGGCAGTGGCCTTGAGATCTATTACAAAAGTAGACATGGAGTCCTGACAATGGCCAGTTTCTCCATTCATGCCCTGAGTTACTGCACAACAGTGCTCTCACTAAGCTTCCACTGGGTTCTTTTACACCATTAAGAGAGAAGCACTGGGATCTCTTGGGACCCCGCTTGTCCCTCTATAGTGGAGGGACAAGTCTGGTTAGGGGATCCCTAGGATGAGTGTATATTATAAATAAAGAATGATTGTATTTTTAAGATTTAATTTAATCCTGCTTTTTTTTTATAATATTATTTTTATTTTTATTTTTTCTTCACTTACTTTATATATTGTATCGTTTGAGCTATCTTATTTTTTTTCTCTTCTTTTCATTTATTTCTTATTGTACATATTTATAAATTTATACTTATTGTACAAGTGAATAACTCCATAAAGCCATCCATATTACTTATTTCCTTCTTTGAGGCAGATTGTAATGCTTCCCAATAAAATATTTAAAAAAAAAAAATTATCTCAGTCTGATATTATGGTAGCCTGACTATTGTACTTAATGCATATTTGTGTAATTCTCAGTGGACAATATGTCCCAGAATAATAACAATTTGTTTTCATTTCATTTCACTTTTTATTCTTCTTCTATAGCATCTGTAAAATATAAACTTTGTAGGTTTTGGTCATATATTTTTTCATACTATAAAAAGACTTTTTAAAGAATAATATCCTATTTATATAATCATTCTTGTTGTCTTCTTTAGATTAGAGGTAATTGGAAAATCGTGGCAAGTAAGCCAGAAAGTAACCAATGTGTGAATGTAACCATCGATGATTCTTCACTTAAAAACGAATACTATTCAAAAATCCTTTTCTGGCATAGAAAATCATCAAATGAGTACAACATTGTTAAGGGTATCAAATCAACCAGCCTTGAAATGAAACCAAAGCATTGGAGCAGTAAGTATCTCTGTTGTATGCAGTTGGTTGTATTCACACTTTTTTATCTTTATATTTGAATTTATGAGCTATATCATCAGCATTAAGACTATGTCATTTGAATTAATGTTGCAGTTTAATTAAAAATATATACACTGAAAGGCTAAAAATTCTACCTACCTAATGAGACTGTGTTATTTGAATCAGTTTTGCAGTTAAATTAAGAATATATATACTCACAGGCTAAAAATTCTACCCAATGTGTTTTTTTTATTTTCCCAGTTAAAAGTTTCATTTTTCTATAGGTGTTTACATCCCCCCATATTCTTTAACCAGGACATATGGAACATTTTGCATTAGATTGGGCATGTTCATCAAGAATTTATTCAAAATAATATTAGACCTACACACTATCCAATGCAGGACATAGTGAACGCATAAGGCAGATAAAACCTTATTAATTAAATTTAAAATGGTTAAGTACTTTTTAAAATACTAAATGTTCTAATCTAATAAATTTTTAATGATCTTAATAGGTTTCATATGCCCTGGTTAAAGTATATGAGGATGTTAAAACCTAAAAAGGATTGGAACATTTAGCTAAGAAAATTAAAACAATCAATTCAATGGAATTTTAAGCCTATCAGTGTATCCACTTATAAATTATACAATATTTGGTCATATAGTTATAATATTAATGATTTATAATTTCCGTAAAATATGCTATAAACCAAACATTGGTACAGTAAAAAGTATTGGCACACTATTTCTTAAACTGATTGCACTTATCACAGCAAAATTTGTCACAATAGGAAAAAAAATAAATAATTTTAGTAATTTAATAATACTGAATAACACTGAGTAACTGGTTTCATTCGTAATTAGACTGTATAATTGCCCAGTGACATAAATTTTTAAATGAACAAATCTACGTTAGGGATAAATATTTAACTGATTTAATTTTGCTTATATTAATTTACTTAAATATTTGAATTAATTTTTCTTTCAGTTTTTGGATCCAAAAAACTGAGTCTCATCGGTGCAAAATATGACTCATACTTGTTATTTTATAGCTGCTCTGCAGGAATTTTCAGTGTTACAGGTGATTTCCTTACTTTTAACTATTTCATAAATATAAAACATCTAAATCCTTTCTCAATCATAAAAAATCTGCAAATACTAATAATTTGTTTATTAATTTCCTTTAGAAAACTATGAATTATGGACTCATAGCGAGGTGGATGTTAAGAATTTGCCATCAGGTATCGCTGAAAGTCTGGCCCACTTCAATATAAAACCTGAAGCACTTACTTTCAGAACATCTCAAGATTGCAACCATTAAATATATATTTAAGATTCATTATTTGTCCAGTTGCATGTACATACACTGATTACTTTTGTATGAAAAAAATAAGCAATATGTGTTTTCAAATATTAAAAAAAATATTTTTCACTATGTCACCTTAAAAAAATTTTGATAAATAGTTTAATAAATGGACATGATTAAGAAAAATTTATTATCCTTATATTTTAATTAGCTTATAATCCAAATTTGATGATATAAATTAAGATCATGTGGAAGAGGTTACTATCTAAATGGAACAACAATTGTAGTGCATTTTCTGACATACAGACCTAAACTGCAGGTCCTAATACAGGCAATAGGAACGGAAATGTAAAAGGACAATTTAATCCTATATTGGAAAAATAAAAACACTAAATAAAACAACAAATGACTTTTTACAACTTTTTATTTTCCTTTGTAAAAATACCCCTAATATACCAAAACATAGTGCCAAGGTGGTACATAATAAGCAATCTGAAAATAAAATTGATATGTAAGCTAAATATATGATACAATAATACTCTAGTAGAATCATTAGTACAAATGTTTTTTGGTATATAATAGTCTTAAGTTGCACAACAATAATTAATGCACAATCATACTACCTAAATACTAAATAGGAATCAAAATAAATAGTTTGCATAAATTTAGTCACAATACACATATATAATGATAAATATATGCTAATTAGCTTTGAATATTCTATTACTATTATATATATATATAGTCATGGGTATATAAATATATATACAATTGTAATTCCATATATGTTACCAGCTTTAGTGGAACGCCTTCAAATGCTTGTTTCCTTTCTTTTCTTATTTATTATTTAATAATAAAATCAAACCATATGTAACTTCAAACAAATCAGTCATACCTTACACACATATATAATCAAGCACACATGCTATGACAGGAACACCCTATGTTTTTAGAGTATATACAGTCGACAAAGAGGGTGCTTTATATAGAAAAATCGAATGTCAATAACAATATTAAGAAAATTAGAAGGCAAAACTACATAAACATACTTTTATGATGAATGATCGAGGACTTAAAATCTTATATTTCACACCAAACAAACATTTCAGAAATTTTAAGGTTTGGGGAGTTAATAAAATCTATGACACTATCCTATTATAATTTTGATATATTTTCAATAAAAAAATAAAAATATTAGGCCAATAAATAGGTAAACACTAAAGGAAAGGTGTTGAAACAGTGGAAGGAAGTTATCTGTAACTTCAATGAAGTCATGTAAAACAGAAATAGCTGGAAGGAAATATTTAGGAACCACTGATGTGTAGCTTTATGTTTGCAAATATTTAATTCAACTCATCCATGAAAATGTATGTTTATGTTAGAGAGTGTCCAGATTCATTTATGCTACAAATATGGTGAAGTACTTTAATACAATAATGACACAACTGTTATTGTAAGGCGTCAAAATCCTAGGCCATAGCAAGATATCAGTCACAAAATGATTAATTATGGCTTACACTTACTAATACCTACAATATATAAGGCTTTTCAAACACAACTTTTACAAGTTGTGACTAACTTAGAACTATGACATTTGGAAGCAAATTAATGTCCCCAAGCACCTTACAATTCTTTGGCTGTATATACACTCTATTAATCCAACTAATATCCAAATCATCTCTTATCAATAGGGAAGTTCAAGTTTAGTCTTTTTTATAACAAATAGATCACACTAAACCACTATATTAAAATTTGTCAAGTTACATTTAAAAACTAATTAAACTATCCAAAAAAATAGTACTGCAAATATTTTGTCATAATTATGTTATTAAAGACATATAAATGCAATTCTAATTTATGATATAATATTTTGGTCCATATAAATGATTTAAACTCCCCAATTGATAAATAAATATTTACAATTTTATTTAATTTAACCTACATTAGAATCTAAATTTGTTGCTTAAGCTTATTTATAGAGGGCGTCATAAAAAATTTACAAAGCAACCAAAGGAAAGTAAGTCTAAATTAACTTTAAGAAGGCACAAGAGACAATAAATGTTTAAAAATCAATAGCAATAATACTTGAAAAATAATATAATTCCAACTGCAACAAATGAATAAAATGATGTAAAAACACTTTTATCAGACATTTTATTTTATGTACCTTAAAGGCGATTACAAGTAAGGCAAAATTATCTCTTAAAGGAACTTTTTAAGTATTTGAGTAAAATAAATATTATTTGCTAAAACATATCTATAAACAGCAAATAACAAATAATATCTTAAACCAACAAGTTTATACAATAGTTTACAATTATGTAAATTCAATACAGCAAATATTACTATTAATTGGAAATTGATCTCAAAAGTTCAGTTTTATCACTCAAGATTTGATCACATAAATTCATTATTTTTTAAATGAAATAAATATACATAACCATATTAAATAATATGGGTTGACTAAATACAAAATTAACACAAGCATTTGACAAATGTTAAGTCAGTTAAAATAAAATAACTTTTGAAAATAATGCATTATTTAAAAAAATAAATAAATAAAAATAGATAAAAACAGGAAAATAATTAAAGAAAGTAAGACTAAATGATTATTATAATACTTCATTAAAATTCAATCAAAAATTTCATTAGGATTTCACCTTCATACTTTCATCACACGCGAGACCAATAGTAGTAAAATTGAAAGCATTTTCACCCTCACATCAAAGATTAATCAATTAAAAAGCCATATAACATATTTTAAAAACAAAATGATCTGTTAACAAAAATATAAAATAATTACAGCTTATAATGAAATAATGTTCATTTATTCATAAAAATATGTTCAACAGAATATTGTAAATAGTAAATAGATGATGATCATAGGAAAAAAAAATTAATTACAATAAGATAATTCTTTGTAAGTTAGAAGTGGTGAAATCTAGTACTAATAATTATTAGAAATTAACCACCAGAAACAATTCTTCAAAAATATAATTGTATATTATTGAAATTCAGATAAGTATAAATATAAAAATATTCTAAACAATAACAGATTGAAATTTAATAATATAAAACCACTGGAAACTAAAATATTTTATGTAAACAACATAAAGTAATTTATAATTAAGACAAAAATTATAGTGAGCAATACGTAACAGATCGTTTCCAAAAACAGCCAGAAAAAGTGAAGAATTCATATATTTCAGAATTCTTATTTGAATGTTATCAAATTACACATTAACAGAAAACATTATCACACTTGATAGAGGAGGCACTAGTGAATTGGTCAGTTAATTTTATCATATCCTGACATGAAATTAGAACAAAATAAACCTTTTGTATTTTTAAAAAACATTACTTTTTTTGTATTTTTTTATTTAGAACACACAATTGGCATACCCATAATCAGTTATAGAAAATCAACAATCACTCTATGCTATTCATTATCTTATATCACAAAGTATCCACCAAAAATTAAATGCTGTTTCTTTTCATAATAAATTGGATGAGAAATTAAATTAAATTTTTTCTTGTTTTTTAATTACTACAACACTTAATTTATTATGTTTTAACAGTTATAGGCCACTAACCATACAAGCTGGTAATAATGCAAAACTGTTATATAGTTGAAAATAAAAGTGGCAAACAACTTTTAAACTAAATATAAATTAAGAGAACTACTAGCAGAAAAGCTTATTTCACTAATTTAAACACACTTTATTCAGAAACTAAAACATTTTTCATTATAATGCAATGCATTTATTGACATGCTAAATATAGTTTCGAATTCTAAATAAAAACAATACTTTAAAATAAAAGATAATTAAAAAAAATAAACAAAAATAAGATGGACCAATTCAATAAGAGGAACCAACAATTGCCAATGCTGAGTTCACAAAATTTCTCAGTATTTTCTTCTGTAGAATTACTATAAAAGTATAAAATGCACTGTAAAAACACTTTCTTTTACATTTTGACATCACATTTTCTTTTCAATGAAAATATGAAAACCAATGATCTGTGATAATTTACAGGAACTAATTAAGTAAAACAATTTTTAACCTTATCATATAATTAAATACACTATATATTAAAAAAAAAAAAAAATTAACTACAAGCTAACTTCATTTTTTTTTTTTTTTTTTTTTTTTTCAAAGAGAAAAACCAAACTGGGGAGTAATGACAGTTTATTGATAAACCATTATTTAAATAAATTAAAATAATATAATTTAAATAAATAAATGTTCAAAAAGTTGTGAGTTCTTCAATCCATTAGAATTTGATTTTATCAAATATATTAATAAAAAGAAATTATGTAGTCCTAATTTAAAGGGAAATACAGTTGAGGAAAAACTATCCTTGATACATATACCCACACATACACACATGGCAATATCTATTTATTTATAATATACATTAATTATATCCTTGATTAACATAATAAACAGAGCAGGCATAGGGCATAAAAAATGTTCCAAATTTTTTTTTTTTAAATATTCAGTTATAAAAAGAGAATTAGGAAATTAGTAATCTTTTTATTTGAAATAAATGACTATCAATTTTTAAAAAATGTTAAATACATGTTCAATTCAATTATAATGTAACAAAGCAGCTAATTGTTTTCTAATCTTGATTATAAAACAAAAAAGGTTAATTAGCTAGCTTTATAACCATATTCAATGATTCCCAAAATATCCTGAAAAAATATCTTTAATTAAATAACTAATTGATAATATTTCTAAATTTCTTTGTAAACCGATACAGTAAATAAGAGCTTGAATCAAAATGATATAAATAAGCAATAACATTCACTGTAGGTTCATTTAAAAGTGGGAAAACAGAGTAGTAGAAGAACAAATTAAATTAAGTAGTTTAAGGGTTCACTAAGCAGTCCAGACCTTAAACCATTTCAAAGTAACAAAAACTAAACATATCAAACTAAGATCAGAATACAAAATTTAAAAACAGCAATAAGACTGTTGATTGTAATGGTTTAAATTATAAACTATAGGATAAAAAAAGTTAAGATAATTTTAGTCCTGCCCCATTAAATTTAAACGGTCATTTCCATCAGAAAAAATATACATCATTCATTAGTTAGTTGATGCCTAATAATAAGCAAAACTATTGATCCACAAAATGCCAACAAAAAAAAAGTTGTATAGCGTATACAATTTTTTCTAAATATCTAATTAAAATTTAAAATATGAATGAATAAGATAAACCATTACATAGACAAATTAATATTAATACATGAAGACATTGTGTCAAATGAAAATATAAATTTAATTTCCAAGCATACGAAATGAAGATTTTAATAGTATATGGGTTATTTGGTTTTCAGTGAAAGTTACTCAGTCACATTTTAAACTTAAATGGTTTTATTTAAAAAAATAAAATAAAATAAATGCATACATAAACAACTAATGTTCCTGTTACAAGTGTGCAGCTTGAAAAGTATGAAATCAATTTGTTTAAACTATTAAATAAAAAATAGCCTCCAAGATTAAGCTCCAGATTTCAGAGGTAACTTTTTGATTTAAACATTCTTTTTTGTAAATTTCTAATTAGGCATGAATCTGAATTAGCAAAAGCTGAAAACCCAATACTTGACCAAGAGTTCAATAATATTGACAGAAGAGTTCATAAAAAAAAAATTAATAATAATAATACATTAAATATAAGAAAAAAATATAAACTGTTGTCAAATCCCTAGCTCTTTTGAGCCAAAAGTCATGAGGAAATGGTGCTGAGAAAAACAAATGATTCTATAAAACTCAAAATAATAAATGAACTTTTTCTTTTGTTGATGAGAGAAACATTAAATGAAATTTAAAATAATTTTAGGTGTAATAAGTAACTACTAAATAAACTTCAGTAAAAAAAAAAAAGATATACATACACATATATACATACATACATACATACATATATATATATATATATATATATATATATATATATATATATATATATATATATATGATAGATTGATCTATAATTTAATTTATCAACAAAGTACCTATAAATGACATCTTGAAAGAATTATTTAAAACATAGGTTTTATTCATTTGTTTCCCTCATTAATACAATGACACTTCCAACAGTAATAATAGACTAGTACAGATATAGATATATAAAATCATAGTAATAGATAAGGAAGTAACTGTAGTCAACAAAACATCTTCAGAATAGATGGACATCATAACAACTAATTAGTATTAATGATATTGAAGATAGAACAAAAAAAAATACAGGCATTAAACATTATTTCAGACAAACTATGAGAAAGGACTTCAGGGTCAATAATGATATAAATATTAAGTATCATTTCACCAATTGAGAACACTAGCAGAACCATCATTTTTGGTTGTGGTCTTAGTTGATTGCAATAAATTTATTATAAAATTTTATTCAGCTCAAGCCTGGGTTATTTATAATTTTAATAATACAAGAAAAATAGAAGATCAAAAACCATCCGAGTGATTTGAATAAAATTTGAGGGTACCCAAATGAACATTTTAATATATTAAAAAACTGAGAATTAAATAAAATTAAACCATAAATAATTGTAAAATGTGACAAGAACAAAAAAAAGTCAATACATGTGAAAAACCTAACGACTATGGCATGATTAAAATATCATACTTATAAAACAAATGGGATCAGATCATAAGCAACTTAAATTAGTTGCAATTTCTAGATGTGAAAAGTTAAATTTTTGTGGTCAAAACAATCACTACAAATAACTAAACCAGTTGATAGATAATGAGAACTGCCTGTAACTGAAGTGTAACTTTCTGCATAGAAATATCAACATGACATGACACTCAATAAGTTATATGCAAATAACTTGATCTACAAAGCTTTATCATGCATAGACCATACTAGTCTTAAAATGAAGAAAAAACAGAAGACAATTAATAACAATGAAATAACTTAGAAGTTGATCAAATTAATTAATGGCCAAAATCCTTTCTCAAGTCAATCAAAAGTCACTCTGTAACATATTATACATATAAATAAAAAAGAAAAGATGTTTCAAGTAAGCAAAAGGCTTTATCTTTCACCAACTGCTTCATTAACATTTATACTTAAATAAGAAAACATGTAAATTTAAAATTAAATTTGAAAAACTGACATTTTGACAAGACGCTAACAGATCGAACAAGATAGTCACCTTTAAAACATAAAATTTTGCTAACAGTAATAACATAGAAGCCTTAACAATTTTTGAGATCTGAAAATAGGTAAAATACTGACAATATAAATTTAACCTTTTAAAATTATAAATGTTAAATAGAAACTATTGATATAAAGATTTAATTTTTATTTAATATAGAAAAAAGGATTAGTACAGTTTCTGAGCATAAAATATCAGTTTATAAGTTATTAATTTCCGTTACATCAATATCCTGCCAAGGTTTTACCTTTATAATTCATCTCAGGGTTGTTTTTTTAAAATTAAAAACATTTTCAAATCTTAATTCAGAGAATCAATGTCTTTAAACATACTTTGGAAAATATTTGTAATAGGAAATATGAACAATATTAATGATAAAAATACTGCAGTTAATTTAGGAATTAGCTTTTTAACTAATATATAATCGATAAATTTCAACAATCCTAAAAAATTACTATTTTAACACAAAATATTACTACTAATAAATATAATATATTAAAATATAGAAACAGTAAAAAAAATTATATTGTAATTTAATGCCCTAAATTCCTTTATTGTAACAGTTTGATGCTAAAAATTAAAAATATAGAAGTCTTTATTGCACCAAATAATTAATTAATATTTCACTCATTAAATTAAACAAAGTATACACACGTGTATAATTAATGGGTATTTTAAATTAAATATTAGTATAAAATCAGTTTCCTTTCTTTAACATAGATACCAAAAAAAATCTTTAAACTTAGATATTTAATTGAGTATTTAAGTGAATAGAGGAATAGAGTACCACATAAATAACAAATAGTTAAAAAAAAAAAAATCAAAATAAGGTGGGTGAAATTTTAAATACATATAGTATACTGAAGTACATACTTTTCCAAACCATTTTCCTCTTTAAAATCAACACTATCAGAAAAAAAAAAAAAAAAAAAAAAAAAAATTGAAATAAAGTAACCATTTTTAAATCACAATCTGAATTATCAAATTATTGCGCATTAGAGAAGCTCCTAAATAGTTCAAACTATATTTAGTAATAAGCAATGCAATATCAAATAAATAATCATTTCCAATTATTTAAAAATGTAAAATATAATGTTAAAGTTAAAGAAACCTTATGAATATAATTTTGGAAGTCATTAATCTAAAAAAAAAAAAAATATATATATATATATATATATATATATATATATATATATATATATATATATATATATATATATATATATATATATATTGATCAGATTCGTAAGTATTCACATGCATGAGAGCAATAGAAAAATTAAAGCATATAAAATTACAATAACAAAACTAAAAACATACAATTTCTTTTGATTCTAAATTCAAAGCTTTGGTATACTTAAGAGAATAATACTTTTAAACTTTGGACATTAATACTATATAATTTTTTTTTTAAATCACTTAAATATTAACATTTTCAATCAGTCGCCATAAATAAAAAAATATTTATTTTTTAAAAATGAAAAATAAATCATGTCATAGGGATGAATAAGCACCTAAGACAAACCTAAACAAACAAGAATGGCAATTTCACATAACTTTAAGGAAACTGATTTAAACAGATTCATCAAAGAAAATAACAATCAAACTAATGAATGAATATAAACACACAGATACACATATACATACGTACATTTATAAACATTAACTTTAATATATATGTATATATATATGCGTGTGTGTGAAAAAGATCTCTCCAAAGTCTACTGCAAGCATATGTTTTTTTTTGTTTTGTTTTTTGTTTAATCTATTAAACGTTGAATATATATATAATTAAAATAAAAGTGCCTTTTCATATCTAAATAATACACTTGTATAATTCAAAGGTCATGAAAAGATTCTTAAAAGGAAAATGAAAATAAATCTTAAGTCTTCGAAAAATCTATTATATATATGTAAATGTATATGTATATGTATATATATATATATATATATATATATATATATATATATATATATATATATATATATATATATATATATATATATATTCTATATTGGAGATACAACTAAAGTCAACATGTTAATAAGTAAATAAATGATGTGATAATAAGCTTTTCTGTATCTATCAATAAATGACAAATACGAGAAAATTCTTTAAAAAAGTTATTATCATAACATGATAAATCAGAGTGAGAAATAAGAATAAAGCTGCATATGAAACATCCGACATAAAAATGGGTTAACATTCAATTCCACCTAATGAAATTAACATTCATACAGTCATTTTTAAAATTAAAAACAGAAGTACAATCATAATTAGCAATAATTTAACATATCTCTATATATGTTAAGAATAGTAGTTGTTAATAAATAATGAATACAAGGTAAATCTTATTAACCTCACAACTTTTCATAATGTAAAATTATAAGAACAAACCATGTATAATATTGAAACCAAAGCAGAATGATAAACATTGATACTAATATTTCTATTATTTAAACATATTTTTTATAGTTATTAATAAAAAAAAACAGCTCTATATAATAAACATAATAAAAGTTGTTTATGCAAGAATATAAGAAAATAAACTGAAATATAACCGCTCTTCTTCTGATTTTTTTTTTCAATTTTTTAGTTATAAAATTGAACAATACTTTTGTATGACATACATAGTAAAACTGTTAAGTATTCAGTGATTTAGCCAAAATTTAGAGGTTTATTTTTTGAGTTCATTTTTTTGAAAAATAAAGATAACAAAAAAATTAATAATACTTGATACAAAATCATAAAAGCAGATATTCTGAAACGATAAAAAACAATTATTTTTCCTTTTATTGCTCATCAAATACCAATAGTAATCATCATAATTCAAAATCGGAGACAAAGTTTTTTCTTTCATGCTATTACAGTAATCACTAACTGTTAATGACAATATTTTATAAATATCTTTATACTAAATATAAAATACAAGATAATAAACTTATTAAGTTGTGAAGCTAGATATAGAGCTTTCCTTTAAAGTTTTCCCACTCCATTAATAAAAGAAATTTTAGAAAATAAAGTTTAAGAAGGAATAATTAATGATTGACAATAAAAGTGAGTTTACACTTAAAGCTTATTAGATGGTGTAGGATATGTCGCAAACAGAATTTCATAAACATACATATATATATATATATATATATATATATATATATATATATATATATATATATATATATATATATATATATATATATACGTACATATATAATATAAAAATTATCAAAATATAGACTAAATCATTTCAGTTTGAAGAAAAATTTGGGAAATAGAAAACCATTTTAGTAGATTTTGAACATATCATGTTACAAAAAATAAATAAATAAAAAGCTAATCTTGTGCAGAAACTGCACACAGTACAGTGAGAATTAGTCAATAATTTCATAAAACATAACTTAGATATAAATACACTTCCTAGTATTGTAGACATTGTAATAACCAAAAGTTATTTTTTGTTTTTTATCTAGTGCAAAAATCAGTTATACTCTAATCATTGTTATTATCCAAACTAGAAATGTTCTTATATTTGCCAATTTTAACTACGCTTACAAAAATAAAATAAATAACAGTCTTATAAATAGAAACAGAATTCAATCTTAATTTTTTAATAAACAATATCTAAAAATAATAAAATAAAAAAAAGAATCAATAAATAAATTTAAAATAGATAAAAAGTTTTTAAAAAATTAAAAAAATGTTTTTGTGCAAATATACTCCCAATCCATACTAAAAAAAAAAAAAAAAAAAAAAACAAGACAAATCATAACGGACAGCTCATGGTTAATAGTTATTTATATTCGGGAATACCAGCTAGCTGACTTAAATTCATAAGTATAAAGCTAATAACTTATAAATTAAAAAGAAAATTTTAACTTTTAGAAAAGCTAATAATATTAAAGGTACAAAATTTTAAAGAAATCAGCCATGACACAAAACAGCTTCAGTGTCAATCTACACAAGTGAAAAATTACTAATCCATAAGTAGCTTAGGAAATGCTTAATCAGATTGACTTCATCTGAAGAACAGTAATTCTCATACAGCTATATAGCTTGTATAAAAAAAAAAAAAAATATATATATATATATATATCATAATAATAATATATAAAATAAAAAAAATAATAAAATAAAAAATCTAATAAGTCAAATTAAATAGTATATCATAAGTGTACTATATACCGATGACTACAACTCAATTTTATTTCAGATCAAATAAATAAATATATATATGAATGTATGCATATGTATATACATACATACACGCTTATATATATATATATATATAAATGTTTTCACACAATTAGTTAACTTTTTTGAAAAGCAAACACTAATTATTTCCATTTAAACTCGTTGACGCATCATCCGGTTTTTCTTTTTTTACGATTGTTATGTCAGGGTTCTTACTAAGAGCTTGCTGAGCACAAGCTACACTATCCACTGTTTCTTCATCGTCATCATCAACGTCTTCTTTATTTAAAGCTGCTAGATAATTAGCCAATGTGGTAACAGTCACATTTAACATTTCTGCTGCTTTAAACAATGACAGTTCCTTACGTTGTAATCTGCTAATTACCTCAACAGATGGGGGTTCATGCCAAAATTCACGGACCCTAAAAAAAAGTGAGGGAGTGAGTAAATAAATAAGCCACCACTAAAAAAAAAAAAAATTATACATCATAAAAATTATAATTATTTATTGGTGCTAAATAAACTATTCAGTAAAGAATTCACTACGAAAGGCTACACAATGCAGAAGTGCAAGGTCATGCATCAATGAATATAGATTAAATACTAATACCAAGGCCATGGAAAGCTGGTAAAATTGAAGAAAAGGTGATCAGCACTGAAAAGAGGGATAAACATTTGAGGAGTAGACCAGATAAGTGAGAGGGCTGCGCTGGGATCTGATTTTAATATTTAGGTTTTTAAAAGGTACAGAGAGCAGAATATGTTGATTGTTTGTAGATTCACTATCAAAACTTTGTGTTTCTTAAGCCTTATTACAAATATTAAAAATTAGATGATAATAGTATAAACTCCATGTTAAAATCAAGAAATAAACAAACATATTATAATGTAGATAAGAGAGATCATAATAAGTGTCTAAAGCATAAAAGAAAACTATTTTCAGAAAAATTAGAGTGTAATATATCAAAATCACCATGGCATTTTAGTACCATAGTTTATCAAAGTATAGATTTGAAAAGTAATAATTCAACAGCACTTGTAGTGTAAGAGTAAATAAATCGGTGTCAGAATGACTATAAGATTCTAATGAACAATTAAAATATTCATAGAATGTCTAAAACTAGGTTTTGAAACCATATCAGTTATAAAGCCAGATATATTTTTCACAATAAAACTAACAAAATCATTTAAAACTTAAATAACATTTTTCAAAAAACAGTGCAAGCATAAATAACTCATGAGTAAAAAGACTAATGGTGAAAGTTCTACCTGTAAGGATGCTTCAAACAACCATATGCATCCCTATATCTCCCATATAAAGTTCCGTATGAAACTCCTAACAGTTCTGCAGCTACTTTCATTTCAATTTCTTTATTTTTAATAGCTTCCATCACTCTCTTAGTAGATGAGGTTTCCCAAAAATGTGGCCTCCTACCCCCTTGCTGGATGTATGCAGTCATTTTAATTACATCCATTAAATCTAGGCAAACAAAATACATTTAGTAAAAAAAAAAAAAAATTCACCAAGCAACATAAAATTCTAATTTTATGTCCCAACTTCATATGTATATACAAATACATAAATAAAGACACACATATATATTCGATCTCTTAGATGTTGAGAGATTATAATACAATAGCTCTTAAACTTCAAAACTTTCATAATCCTCTCGACATTGTAGCTCAGTTGTGGACTTTTTCTTATGAAGAGATATTTTACATAAATTTGGTGAACGTCTTGACACAAATCCAAATACTAATTATAATATATTAAAGTATTTACTTATCCATACATTCTACAAATATACTGAAACTGACTCATTTTACTATTTTGCTAAATATTAAACAATGGAAGCCAAAAACATTTTAATAAAGAAAACTATAGTAAAAAAAAAAAAGAAAGAAGGAAATTAATCTAAATTAAAAATCTATGAGTAAACCAAAGAATTAATAAAATATATATAATTAGTAACTAAGGTCCCCAAAATTCCCAATATTAGTGAAAAGCATTACCATAAAAATAAAAATAAAAATAATAATACAAAATTTACCCAACAATAAAAAAGTTAACCTGTTTTGGTATGGGATGGAGCACCAGTAGAAATTCTGGCTGCAGAAGCTGCGGCTGTTGAAACATCTGCAGAACAATAATACAGTTAAAACAGATGAAAAAAAAAGAAGAAGATATATTTAGATATATAGCTAGCTTGGAGGTAGAAATCACAAAGTGAATTTTTAGAAAAAAAGCAAAAACAAATATGATCCAAACTTTTCAAGCTTTTATTGTTATTAAGTAATTTATAGTATATGAGAACAAAATATTTATGGCATTAATGTCACTATTTTGGATCACCTGAAAAATTGTAGAATTAGTGACTATTACCTCCAACCTGAAGATAAACATATTGATAAATAAATAGAATTTTTAACAAATAAATAAACATTTATTAAAAATTGTTTTATATTTGAATACATAAACCTCCCTCTTGAGCAGCCCCGTATTTAGAAAATTTTATGTATCAAGCATGTTGCACCTTGATCAAAATTTATTTATTTATTTAATTAGTTATTTGATAAATTTAAAAACAAAATATTTAACCAGGAAATAATGTAGGTAAATACACTTGACCTTTCAAAATAAATACTTATTGTATCAAAAGTTTAGTAGCAATTGTGTAAAAAGTTTGTTATTAGTTAAAACTAATACACCATCAGCATAGAAAAATGTTAGTACACTTTCTGGAAACAAAATAATATATTGATGAAAGGAATACATCCAGCATTGTCCCTATATTCAGTTCTTAATATTGAATTGATAAATCAAAGCAATCACTAAATCAATTTAACAATCGTTTCTCAAGATAAATATGAGGTCAAAAAGTAAAATATAAACACAATTCTTAAGAACATAAATACTTCAAAAAGTTACCATGGTGCTCTGAAGATGTTTCAGGATTAGCAGTTACTTCTCCTTCAACAACAGTGGGAATACACATGCTAGTAGCATTATTCTGAAATAAAAGTGATTAACATTAACAAAAAATCAGTCTTAAACCAAATTTAGTGAATTTTCTATAACAATATAACAACTATAAAAGTATAATACCCAGATGTATTGCTGGTTATGGATTTTATAATAACTGTAGAAAAATATAAATTGTGTCTGTCCAGAAAGCTCAATTCACTAATTCACAAGGACTTGCAGCAAAAGAGCCATCTCTATCATTAACTTATTAAGGAGCTGATCTCTGTAATGTTTTATCTATTACTCTAGAATAATAATTTGTTCAGTTTAAACAATGGAAAGATCAGTTGAATAAGTTGGAACTTTAGAATGGGTATTTTACCGAATATGTCCAAGAATTAATAGATATAGATTCTAGTCAGACTAAGTTTATATTTTTCACTAAGTGTTATATCCCTATCCCATTTGACTAAATCCCAAAATTCTTACACTAAACCTTCCTAAACTTGCACATTGGCATTATTTCTCACAATAAACTTCTCAAAAGCTGCACTACACTATAATGCTTCCCACCACCTCTCATTCAGTTTTCTGATGCTATTTTCTATTTGTCATTACCAGCATCCTTAATTGGCAATTATTCTCTATTTTAATTTTTCGGTGGTTTTAAGCGTCCCATACACTGAAGCGAAAATAATCTTAGAGCGAACTTTTCTGCCACAAATTCGCTGTGCCATTATTTTCGCTTCAGTGTGTGGGACGCTTAATGCTTTGGCAATGTCCTCAAATGGCCAGAATCGCATTGCATCATTCTATTGATGCACCTTCCTCACTTTTAAAAGTTTCTCCTTATTAATTTCACATGAGTTACTTATTAGGCACAACGAATTATTTTTTATTTCGTGGTGTCTACCAATTTCAGTTATTGAAATTCCCAACTTTTCAAAAATTTTTCTGAAAATTCTCGACAAACAATATTTTAATACTAATAATCCAAACAAATCAATCAATGCATGCTCTGCTAGTTATATCACAGTTCTACATTTTTTTTTTTTTTTTTTTTTTTTTTTTTTTTTTTTATATTTCACATTACTCTAAATAACTATCAAGAAACACATCAAAGTCGAATATTGCCATTCGGTTTGAAAATAGTTGAGGTTACATGAGGTTGTCAGATAAAATAATTTCTTTTATCCATCTGGAAGCTGCTTGAATTTACTATGAGACCTCATACATGAAATGTTGATCAAGTACCATGAAATACTCATGCCATCACGCTGAGAACCCTATACTCTTGTAAAATCCACTTTTTTTCAGTATATTTCTTGCTATAACTCCGAAACTATTTACGAGAACTGAGCTGAAAACAAGTTGTTTTCACAACAGTGTGGGATTCTCAGTGTGCTAGTGTGTGTATTTCATGGAATTAAAAAAACAATTTATATATGAGGTCTCATAGCAAATATGACCAGCTTTCAGATGAAACAAAGAAATTTTAGATCGGATAAATGTGGTGTACTTACCACAACTTAGCCAATCTTTGGGCGTTTGCGGTGGCCAAACTGCTGACTGATTTCAATGTAATATTATTAAAAAGTAAGAATATTGTGATGTTTTACAGTTTTCAACAAAATATTGTATTTTCCCTTCCCCACAGCTCTAGAACTATTGACTGCGCAAAATTTGTTGAACATTTGATTTGCATGTGCTGGCACCCATGCCTTAAGGAACTTGATCAAAATTTCATATATGATTCGGATAGTAAATTTAAACAGCTTTTAGATGAAAAAAATAAATTTTTAATCCGACAAATAGTTTCAGAGTTAGAGTATAAAAATTGCAGAAAAACGTATTTTGGCGGAGTACTGCGGCTCATAGCAAGTTTGCATCTCTTCAATCTTTCCCTTCCCTACACCTTTAAAACTATTGATCTGAGGAAAAAAATATCATAGAATCAAATTTATCAAATTAATCAAATTTGATTTGTTATAATAATATAAAGAACATAAAATGTACTAAAAGGAACGGATTCTAAGTTATTTGATAAAAAAGCTATGAAATTACGATTTCCAACCCTTTCCACCTCTCCCCCACCCAAACCTGACGCGATATCCTGAGATATAAGACACATTTATATATATATATATATATATATATATATATATATATATATATATATATATATATATATATATATATATATATTATAAATACACACTACATACGATTTATATTAGTTTTCTTTTGTTATGTTTGACATGGGATGCGTATTTTAGGAGATATTTCACAAAATAAGTGACAATATTGAAAAAACATCACTATTTGGGAAAAAAAATGGCCTATTTTTTTTTAAGAACTGTATCTTAGGAACCAATAGCTATATAGAGCTCACCCTGGTCTCAAATTGTAGAAAATTTAGTTTACTTTAAAAGTACGCAGAGTGACTAAACCAATCAGAAGCTCCTTATCTGACATAGTGAGCAAAAACTAAAAAAAATCTGAAAATTTTAGCATTAACAACTTTTTTCCGAGTTTCGTAAATTTTATATGAATTCTGACTTATGCCCGAAATTTTCCCGACATTCCCTGTCGACTGGTAGACACTGTTATTTACAAAAAAATGATAATGTTTATTAAAAAAAAAAAAAAAAAAAAAAAAAAGTATAAGTTAAAATGTATATAATTAACATATGGTAATATGGTGTTGATTTTAAAATGTTTTAATTTATTGAAACATCTCGAATTTTAGGTATGAAGTTAAAAGCAATGAAATTGAAATAATGGCCTGATCTCCCCTGAAAAGGACTAGTTGGATATTTGTTTATTCCCTGAGCAAGTGCAGAGAATGGAATTCAACAGCTATGACCTGACTAAAGTAGTAGTAAGTCCAATGCATGTGAAAACTAAACACAGTAAAGTAACCTGTGATCTATGATACAGATACAATAATAACATCATGAAATAAATCATTTATATGTCGCAATTCATACAGTGGAATGGATTTTAGCGTTTGATAGTCTATGTTACTATATCTAAGTTGATGCTCTCAATACTAGCGAACATCGATGTTGATGTACCCAATTATCAATTTTAATCTAATATTTTCATTGTAATTTTAAATTAACAATGAGTAAAAATTTTTATTGTTTTTTATTATCTCACAAAATTCCTGATGTATAATTCGAGCATAATCCATGTTTTGTTTTTTCCAGTGACAATTCTTGCATAATTCCGCATTTTTAAAGCATTTCCGGTCGATAGCCACCCTGATAAATTAAATTTATAATTATTATTGATGTATAATTTAAAAATGAAGGAAAAAAATTTATCTCAGTTTAGATCAAGAATCAAAGCAAGGAAACATGGCGTTTTCATTACATATCTTTAACTATTTTTTTAATATTACATTTCTGGAAGTGGAAATTTAATACTAAAAATATAAATATTAATAAATGATATTAATAATTGTTATGAATGAGTAACAATAATATTGTTACGAGAGGTAACAGATGGCTACACTCTTGAAACCCAGTTAGTCCTCGTAAAAATATGTACCATGTTAAACAAATTATTACTAATCAGTTAAATAATACTACGATAATTTAACTATATGCTAAATATTGGGTTATAACATAAAATGACAGTAAAGATGTCAATTTACACTATTAGAAATAAAAAAAATAAACAATACCTTTATAAATAAAAATGAGCTCCTTCACTTCTTTGAACATGAAACAAGTATATTTTTTCCACTCTGTAAAAATTAGGTATCAAAGAAGATGCGAAGTCTTGGAAGGCCAATTTCAGCACATTTTGATTATCAATTTTTTAATTCTTAGAAAGTTATCTAAACAACAGAAAAAATGAAAATTCAGTTGGAGAAAGATCCAATGAATATGGTGGGTGGGGAAAGACCTCTATATTCAGCTACTGCAGCAGCTTCTGTATGGTTGATCTTGAGATCTTTGGATGTGCATTGTCATGAAGAATAGGACCTTTCACCTTTCAGTTGCTTTTTTTTTCTCATGAAAAGTTAGCAATGCTAGGCAGTAATTGTTTTACCAGCTAACAAAAAAGAATAATGAATCAAACCAACCATACTCCACCAAACTATAATCATTACTTTTTTGGAGTGAAGATTTGGAATATCCAACCACTGTTTTATCTCCTGCAGCTCTCGTGTAAAACCTACTTTTCATTACATGTGCCAAACAATCTAAAAAAAGGCCAGTCATGCAACAGAAGTGAGGAGCATATCCTTAATTGAGTACACTGCTGGGCCTAGGTTAACTTATGTGGCATGCATTTTTTCAACTATTTAGGGTTATCAAGCTCCTTAAGAAGTGAAATGAGTCGTATGAGAACAGTCATAGCAATTGTTATAAATTGTGAACCCAATTCATGAGCACAATAGGAAGAGTCATTACCATGATAAGCTCTATCAATTTTTCAAGGTCATAATCCCCACACCTAAGTTTTTCAAACCAAGGGAAGACTGTTCTTTCATACACAATGTCTTTACCAAATTCAATATTTATCTTTTGGTACCATTTCATGATGATGTGGCAAAGTATAAATTAAAAGAGAAAAATTATGCAAATTTTGCGGTAGTCATAATTTTATTAAAATTAGTTTTTCTATATTTTGTTTTGCCTTTGGGTTGAAAACTAAGACTGATAATGAAAAAATATTAAAGAATCTTTCAAATGGTATGCATAACATAATTGTTTGAGAATAGATATAAGCTAATACCTAATGAAAACAAAATTGTAAACAAATAAAACTGAAATTTAATATGTTATGACCCAATATTTCCACCATAACAGCAAATCTAATAACTACTTTCAACTTACATTAGTTATTTGTGGTTTGACATCCTCAGGTTCAGAATAAACATCTTCGTGTGATCTAGTATCCCACATACCATCTTGGCTATCTTCATCACTTTCTGACTAAAAACAAATAGGAATAATAATAAAGAATTCTTAATACAATTTTTATAAATTCTGGCAAAATTAAAACATTACATTCTACACATTTATTATCAGTTCTATACCCTACCATAAAGATTAATTTCTCTTAGTGTAATGAGGACTTTTCTAATTTTTTATTGAAAAAAATAGAAGTTCTGCTATTTAGTCTTACAAAAAAAAAAAAAAAAAAAAAAAAAAAAAAAGCTTATCTTTAAAAAATTATACATAATGATGATTTCTAGTAATTTTGGAAACAAAAGTTCATCAAATTACAAAGAGGTGAAATTGCTTAGATGACTTCTTTTCTTTTTTAAAAGCGAGGCCACTATAGCCCAAAAAAAGCCAAAAAAATTATAGTTAATTAGTTTGTTTGTTTATGTATAATAGATTTATGTTAATTACATGTTTATTCAGAAATGAAACTCAATTAAAGTATTTATCACTACTTTTCACGATTTAAAAAAAAAAAAAATGGAAATATAAACAAGATGATTGAGGCTATGTTCAAGAGATCCTTTTGGCACAAGTCTGCATTCTCAAATTAACAAAAAGGTTTTTAATTTATTGATCTTTAATATATATGAGAAGTTTACTGTATTCAATAATTATAATACCACACTGTTTCAGAATTCTATTAGAACAACAGTAAACTTAAAACTTTAAGTAGCCAAATTATGTGAATCTAAAATAAAAAGATTGAAATTTGAAAACAACAGACTCACAAGGAATAGTTTATTGATACAACTGAAAATTAGAAATCACTCTAGGTAGATAGTTTTTCAGTTCTTAAAACTTAAGATATTCTGTAAGTTTTGTCATTATTGCCCTCCATATTTAGTTTATTAAAATAAACTTAAAAAGTGTAGGCCAGACATTTATTTAATTAGCAGTCGAACGATTTTTATCACCAAAACTGACAACGTTAAATCAATTCACCAGATTAGAGCCTTAGCACTTTATCTATACAGCAGTCAGAAGAAATTTCTTTAATAGGAGTCCATTCAAGATGACCAATTTCAGGAGTCCAATTAAATTTAAAATTGGATAAATATTTCATTGAAAACCAAGCTTAAAGAACTCCACTGATATTTGAGTTTTGACTGAGATTTGATGAGAAAATAATTACTATGATTACCAGATACACAATACATGGAATTACAGGAAAGACACACCACCTAAGAGCAACTCATTAAATAGAACTTTAGTACTAATGGTATAACCTTTAATAGGTTTATATTTACAATGATTTCAAAATCAATACCTTGACAAATTTGGAGAAAAATTTTATCTAAGTAATAATTGGCTCCTACAGGAAACTAAAATATGAGAGGGAAAGAGACAATGTTGATGATATAAAGTACATAAATAATAAATTTACGGGCTATAAAGTTAAAAAATCAGATCTATTAGATAATGAACAAATACCAGGCTAGATGGAGCTAAGACGAATATAACCGCAGAAAAAGGTTTAAGACACACTTTCACAAAATGAATAAGAGTAAATGGTACAATAGAATAGTATAGTAGTATGGTACAATAGTATTCAAGGAATTCAATCTTGAAAAATTGTGCGAACATTGATTAAGGAAATGCTATTAAATAACAGATCATGACATGGAACTTTTTATGGATAGGAATAATACATGTTCAAACAAGAACAAAATCTTTCTGAATGACAAACAACATTTTAGACTGACAGTGAAAGCTTTACTAATACCAAATTATTCGAAGATGGGGGAACAGAATTAAAATGAGCTCTATTTTACTTAGGATTTTCCAATTTCCACCTGCAGAGAATAAACTTTCTAAGGGATTGGTACAGAACAATAATTCTTCCAATACATAAAAAGGTGACCAACGAGAATGCAACAATTATTATGGAATTTTTCACCTATCAGTCACCTATAAAAAATTTTGAAATAAATGTATTTGAGAGGATGAAGAACCATATTTAACAAATCACTGGTTCTGACCAGTGCAGGTTCTGTCACAGAAAATCATCAGTAAATTAGATCTTCAAACTTTAACAGATCTTAGAAAAGGGAAGGTGATAGAACATTTAAATATACCACCTACTTCTAGTTTATGATATCATATATAAAGCTTCAACCTGCGATATCTCCTGATTAATTTGAGACTTGAGAAGACTGTTGCAGACTGATCAATTCACAACGGACATAAAGAATACAAGAATCAGGGTGTCTACTAGTCGGGAATTTCGGGAATTTAGTGTGGTCGGGATAAATTCGGGAACAAGTTGGGAATTAACAGAAAATTTGCGAAAGTCGGGAAAAAGTCGTCGTTAATGCTATAATTTTCCGTTTTTGCTCAATATTTCAGTTAAGGAAGAGTCTGATAGGTATAGTCACTCTACATACTTTTAAAGTAAACTATATTTGCAACAATTTGAGATCAGGGTGAGCTTTATATAGCCATTGGTTCCCAAGCTACAGGGATATTATCATTGAAAAGAGGCCATTTTTTCCTCAAAAAGGGATGTTTTTTCGATATGGTCACTTATTTTGTGAAATATCTCCTAAAATACATCATTTGAGACCAGAATGGTACCTGTGGGCTCAGCGGTTCTCTGTCGTCTACCTCAGGTTATCGTATGGGGGGAGAGGGGGAAAGGGTTGAAAATCGTAAGTTCACAGCTGTTTGATCAAATAGCTCGGAATCCGTTATTTGTAATACATTTTGTTTTCTTTATATTATTAAAAGAAATCACATTTGTATACAAATTGATCCTGTAAATTTTTTTTTTCAAATCAATGGTTTTAAAGCTGCAGGAGAGGGAAAGATTGAAGAGATTGGCAAACTTGTGGTGAGTCACACTACTCCGCGAAAACATGTTTTTCTGTACTTTATTTGAATAAAAACTAAAGCTAATTAAATTTTCTATAAAATTGTTTCTATATGTATTTGTCATACTTTTAACGGTATATGAGATACACGTTATTGTAAATAATTTTCGAAAAAAAATCATTTTCACATTACTTTTCATGACTATTTCTCAGAAAAATAGTCATAAACAAATTGCTAAAGCATTAAATTTAATTTAATTTTATGTATTACTTTGCTACTTTATTTTTAACTGGATCTATAGTTCAACACTTTTTACAGTTATAACTTTTATTTAAATGTTTACAAATCAAACAATAATAATGAAAATATTTGTGTGTACTAGGTAATTATAATTAAAAAGTTAATTATATAATAATGAAATGATCATTCAAAGTTAGTCATCGACACATTAAAGCAAATCAAATTTGCAACAAATTTGATTCTATTAATTTTTTTTTTTTTTGTGTGATGTCAATAGTTTTATAGCTGTGGGGAAGGGAAAAATACAATATTTTGTCGAAAACTGTAAAACATCATATTAAACTTACTTTTTATTAATATTACATTAAAATCGGTTCAGCGGTTTGGCTTCCACCAACGCCTAAAGATTGGCTAAGTTGCAGTAAGTAACACATCACGAAAACACACTTGTCGGTACTCTTTTGGCTATAACTCTAAAATTATTTGTCCGATTCGAAATTTCTTCATTTCATCTGAAAGCTTGTCAAATTTGCAATGAGACCTCTTATATGAAATGTGTTTAAAATCCCATGAAATACCCATTCCAGCGCACTGAGAATCCCATACCGTTGTGAAAACCACTTATTTTCAGCACAGTTCTAGCAAATAGTTTCGGAGTTATAGCGAGAAATATACTGAAAAAAAAAAAGTGGATTTCACAGGAGTATGGGGTTCTCAGTGTGATGGCGTGAGTATATCATGGGGACCTGGATCAAAATTTCATGTATGAGGTCTCATAGTAAATTTAACCAGCTTTCAGTTGAAAAATCGGATGATCGGACATATATTTTTGGAGTTATTTTATCCGACAACCTCGTACCTATTTAACTGTGATATGTTAAGTAACAAAGTATGCATAGATTTATTTGTTTCGATTATTATTGAAACATCATTAAAATATCAATTAGCTAGAATTTCTAGAAATATTATTGAAAAAGTCAGGAATTTCTAGAAAAATTCTTGAAAAAGTCAGGAATTTTGATAGCTGAAATTGGTAGACACCATGAAGAATGGTCCAATACTAGGCTATGTTGATGAAGTGAATATTGTGAGCAAGTCATCTAAAGTCATGCCAAAAACTGGTCATTGGCACATTTCTGGTTCAGGATGGAGTTGTTAAAATCTATGATGATCACACAATGGGCTAAGCAGGATGAAGATGTAAAAATAACAACATACATGTTTTGACAATTTAATGAGTCCTCCTAATTAGAACAAGTTGTTCAGGTAGAGAATTAACTTCCATGAAATAAAATATTGGATATCAAAATCCAACCTGTGTTGGATCGTTTTACATCACTTTTTTCCAACATTTTTAGAGATATTTCTAAATAAATAAAACTCATTCTAATAAAATGGTTTGTCCATTATTAGTAATCTGGACTCAAGGGGAGGATAGAACATCCAACAAAAAAATATATCCTATAAGAACAGATCCATTCTGTTGAAAGGAAAGAAAAACTGAAGCTGATCAAAGAGGCCTTCACTCACAAAGACACAGGATAATGAGGAAGAATATAAAAGATATACTTCCAATCAATATTTTCATGGAGAAGATAATCATATAAAGAAAAAATTAATTCATTTTATTAATAAGCATTTAATAACAATATAGTAGGATTTGATTAACTAACTGGAAAATCATCTGTTGAAGTTGCCGGGTTAGATATACAGGATACTTTTGGACTGTAAATTTCATTAAAATCAGGTCTCCTTTTTCTTTTCCTTCCACTAGGTTGCTGATAAGCACTATAAACTTTATGCTGTCCAGTTTGAGCAGCATGATGAGTTTCTACACTCCGCCAAGAGCCTTCTTCAGACCTCCATGATACAGCAGCTAAACCCTTAATTCTAAGTTCTTCAGCTGTCTGCAATAGTGTATTCAATTGAGACTGTAAATAATAAAAAAGGTAAATAAATCAATCAGAGCTTGAATTAAAAAAAATCACAAATTAAGAGTATGAAATAGTAATTACTGTTATAATAATGTTTGGAAAAAAATTGTATAATCTAGTTTTATACTATCTGTACAAATATGTTTAGTTAAAGAGAAGATCACATATTATAATTTAACTTGGTCAGTTGGTGTCAAATTTTAATTGAATAAGATTAAAAAATAGTCGTATTTTCCCTCAAAGTTAAATTATAGTTGACGAGATTACGGATGGCTACTGAGTTTTAGAGAGGAGAGGAGCGACGCTGCCGGATCTACGTTACCGTAGCCGACCCATCACACTGCCAGCCCCTTTAGGCATCAGGTTATTTTCACAAATTCTAATATATGCACTAAATTAAAACTTAACTACCTACACTTATAAACCTAACCGAAATTCAAACTAATAATAACTTATCTAAACTAATAATAAAACCAAAATGGTAAAATGAGATCGCAGAGAACTTGTCTATAGCAAGGCTCGATATTGAATGAAATACTCAGTTGGAGAGCTGGCAACGGTCCAGCCCAATCATTAGCTTAGGCCGGCCACCCCCACTACTCAGAGCCAGTGGCCATCCGTAATCTCGGATAGTATAATAAGTTAAGGTTTGCCGCTCCAGAATATATTCTGAAATTTTTTTTTAAGTCAGTTCCTCATTGAATTTAAGTCATAATAAATCCAAGAAGTTGAAACAAACTCTTTTAAGTTAACATTTTATGAATAAAAAATTATAATAATTATTTGTTTTTTTTAAAAATATGTTTGACCTTCATTTAATATAATTTTTAAATATTCCTTATTTATATCACACGGGCTGCTATTTATGCTAAAAGTAATTGGAAATGTTAATAACAAATTAAATGAGATATTTAACTTCAAATCTGGTAATCAAAGAAAGAAATTAGCCTTATTTTATCTTTATATTCAAATGTAAACACATATACATCAAAATATTATTAAACCAAATGCATTGATTGATTACAAATCAAAAATTTCAATTATGCTGCCAATCAATATTAAATATTGTAATATTGTCTTAATATTTAATATTGTAAAAGGCTACAAATTAGATAACTATGTACATTGCCAGTATTGCCTGCCTTGGTCCAAAATTGTTTAAAGTTTTTAATATCTTGATGAAAAACAAATAGATTATTAAAAATCTAACACAGCTTTAAAATTTATGCCAAGACCTTTAAAATACATCTAGTTTTGGATAAAATTATAATAATAAAATTGAGTTGTCTATACTTAACCAAAAACCTTTTTTCATTTTAATTTACTTATTCTAGCAAGAAAGGCAAATTTTTGAAAATTCTTTAAATTAAATTATCTGATAACACCTGTTGATAGCTTTTCAACAGCCACACAATGTTATTAACTGTTTACTCATATTTCCCAGAGAGAGGAAGAAGGGGTAAAATACTTTTAGTAAGTCCGCCAGATTTAAAAACAATGGCTAGTCGGTAAATGCAAGTAGGAGAAAAACTAATTAAAAAAATTGATAGATGAAGAGGCTATAAAAGTATTGTTTGTAATAAAGGCAACATTTATCTTTATATTCAAATGTATACACATATACATCAAAATATTATTAAACCAAATGCATTGATTGATTACAAAATAAAGAGGAAGCTGAGAAAAATTATTACTTGGAAGAGATGAACATCTAATTTTGGTAATGACTAAAAAATAAATTAATTTATTCCTTTCAACATATCTCAAAAGCCAGATGGTATATTTTTTAAAAAAGTCATTTATCTTTTGATAAAATTAGTATTGAGAAAATAAGGGTAAATACAGCATTCAATTAGAACTAATATACAAACAGTAAAAGCAAATATGACTAAAATAAATACTCACATTTTCTACATTGATTTCGCCTTTGTACATAAATTCGACTAAGGCTTTGATGTCATCAAACTTTACATCTTTCAATATAACAATAGGGTCTTTTTCTTCATGTTTAGAAAATATTGAATCAAAGTATGTACTACATGCTGACAACATAATCTAAAAACATAAGAAAATACAAACAAATTACATTACAATCTATCTGAATAATATATTTTTAATGAACGAAATATATTAAAAGAAATCGAAATAGCTAAGTGGGCTCAAAAGCCTAACGAGTAGATAGGTTATCACTTTTCAAAAGTTAGTATCTATCAGGTCCTATATGTATCTATTAGTATCCTTTTCTTCCAATACCTGAAACTTAATCCTCCTTCTGATAACCACCACTCTCGTTCCCTTTCAGTCTTTAAATCTCACTCCTCACATTTTTAAACATAAATAAGCTTGTTATTAATATTTATTTTATAATATTATTAATTTAATAATAAAATTTCTATTTGTATAATACTTACATATCTATTATTACTCATGAATCTTACTAGTAGGAATGTGTCCCTGTTTTTTTCTTTAATATTGTAATAGCAAGACTAATGATATTAATTGTGCATTGAAAGATTGAAGTTTATTCAACAGTTCTGACTTTATCTACTCATGGTGGCCACCAAGTCAAGCAAAAAAAATCAAGCATAATCCAAGGTTTTCCTGGCTACTTTAAATAAAATGCTAGGTGAATTTCAATATAAGCTCCTTTTTTTTTTTTTTCCTTTTTTCTTGCATGATTTTCGTTAAATTTATTTGGTATATTTTTTGTGTTCCAGAATTAATACAATATGTTTTCGTTATACAGATTTTTAAAACTTTATTGTTTCAATTATTTGAATATTTTTTTAGGGAAAATGTTTTCTTTATGAATGATTTTGTTTTGAATAATTAAAATTTTTAGAAATTAACATAAAAAAAAAAAAAAAATTAAAAAATTAAATATGTACTATACATTTTTACTTCTGCTGAAATTGTATTGTTACCCAAAAAAATGGTGAATAAATTGTTAACATTTTTCAATAGATTATATTTGAAGTATTTCTCTAATTTGTAAAATTTGACAGCAACACAAGCATGTTTGTTATTGCCTGAGTTGTACTTTAGTCTCCTTTTAAATACGAAAGTGCCATTATAGCAGAATCATTCTGCTACAGCCAATGAAAACTGATATTACAAAAGAAATGCTTAATAAAAAACAAACTATAATTACTTATTTTTCCCCTCTAAATGAAAGTTTAACACATATGTACAAACATTCTTTCTTATGCATTTTTATAAATTATAATTAAATTAATGTATATAAAACATTTGATTGTTAATTAAAGTGATTTTCCACACAGTTAAACTTTGTATCTATTACATTAAGTCAATAGAATGTTGTAATTTAATTATTCGTGAACCCCCATACCCATTACCCATTATTCATTACCCCAGATAAAAGTGGTTCTACTGTATTTTATATTGAAGCATTGGCCATGGTAACACTAGATTGTGCTTGGTTTATAACAAACAAACTTACCTTTACAATTGCTCATAATGATGTTGGCTCTAAACGTTGTTTGTTTAGGAAACATAGAGCAAAAACCTCAACAAATAAAAATGTCCACCACTTTTTGAGAAAATTTTGAAAATTGTATCTCAGTCGCCATTTAATTTACAAAGCGAATTTTCTGCAGTTTTATCAAATTTAGTCTAGTTCAATTTTTAAATTGATAAGTTTTCTTTAGAAATGATAGTTCAACAGAAATTTTGGAGAAACGTACAAAAGATCGAAATTTTTTATAAAAACTGAGATTTTTAGTACTAACGACATTTAAAAAAAATCTAAGGTACCGGTCCTTTTGAATAGAAACTTCCACCTTTTTTTTTTTAATTAGATTTACTAAACTAACATCCATTTACAATATAATGTCCGAAACCATGCCCGGGCTTCCAGTGAGTGATGACAGACATGGAAACCACTCACCCCTTCTTATTTCTGATTTTGACCAGCTGTCATTTGTTTTAAAGATTGTGGATTTCAAATCAAATTGAATTCATTGAATGTCTTATGTGTTTAATGTATTATTTTATTTATTATTTACATTGTCATTAAATAAATTAACTTTAATTAAGTAAAAGTAGTTAAATTAACAATCAGTAAATAAATCCCATTTTTCGATTGGCTAACAAAATCACAAAATTCCAGGTGAATTATAAAATTCAAGCACTATCCATGCCTTTTTTCCCTGTGACAAAATTCTAGTATAATTCCCGTTTTTTAAGTAATTCCAAGTCAATTGCCACTAAGTACTAAAGAAAATACAATTTATAAAAGTTATTCCATTAACTAAAAAAAAAAAACCCCATCAAATTTCACTTATCATGCATTAAGTTATCAATCACAAAAAAAAAAAATTTAAATATCAAATTTGAAGAAAGGGGGGTTAATTAATTTAATACATATGAACAGGCATGGATGGCCATTTCCATTTGTGAAACATCAAAGTATATCATACGATAGTCGATGTTCACCACTAATGTTAATGCTCTCGATGCTAGGAAGATAAACTTTGATATACCCAATTATTAATTTTATTCTGTTATATTCATTGTAATTTAAATTGATGATGAAAAAATAAATCCTATTTTTAATCACCTAAGGATAATCCCGGTGACAAACATTCCCGATTTTCAAGGAATTCCAAATTGCAAAACCAGAGGTTCCAGTAGGCTGCAGATAGGCCTGCATATCTTCAGGTATAACTAAGACAATCAGATTTCTTATTGTAAGGAAATCAACTGGAGACAGAAAAACTTATAGCTGTGTTAACAATTGTCTAAAGCCGCAGTCACACTAGGCTGTTTAGCAGCAGCTACTAACCAGCCGCTGGTAAATATCGCCATCAAGCTGCGGTCACACTAGGCTGTTTAGCAGCCACTACTATTCATCCGCTGGTAAATATTTCCATCAGCAAGCGCATCTGAAGGGTTCACATTATAAGTAAATATCCGCTAGAACAGTTGCTGTTGATGACTTGAAAACATTGTGTGTGTGCGTGCAACATGTCATCTATTGGTGTGAGTCGTGACGTTTTGAGACGTGTGTTAAATGTTGGAGTTAGAGAGTTTAATGGAAGAAAAGGTGATGGTGGGTTAGATCCTGGATATTAAGAAGAAACGATCTGGGGGCATCAGCAACACATTTTAAGGAACTAGAATTGGAAGAGCCATCATCTTATGCCATTTTAAGAATGTCCGTTCCTAAATTTAAACAGCTATTGGAGTTAGTGACCCCACTTATTCAGAAAAGACACCGAATTCCGTCAGGCGATTCCAAGTAAAATCAAATTAGAAAATACTTTATGGTATATAGCTACTGGAGACAGTTTTAAGTCTTTGGCCTACTTGTTTAGAGAGTTCCTCATAACTCAATTTCAGTGTTCGTTCCAGAAGTGTTGAGCGGCATTTACGAGGTTTTACAGCAGTTTACTAAGGTACAGCACATAATAATGTACCAATGTAATGGAAGTATATCGCTTGTGAGCTACTAGGGGCTCACATTGGCTGGCTAGCGTTAACGAGGAGATCATGTGACTGCCAGTGGAGGGTAGGCAGCGCAAAAAAGTTAAACATGTTCAACTTCTGATTGCGGCTAGTAAACACTAGCCCACTAGCATTCACCAGCCGCTGCTCCTGGGCCAGACTAGGCTGCTTGCTGGCAGTATTACCACCAGCTAGTTAGAAGCGGCTGCTAAACAGCCTAGTGTGACCGCGGCTTAAGACCACAAGGAGGTTTCTTGACATTTAACAAAAAGGGGTGTTCAGGATGTCATATTCCACAGAATATATACCATTAATCACTTTTGAATTGATGAAGACTGTAGAGAGACCTGGGGGGGGGGGGGGGGGTTGGCTTATTTATCATTCAAAGATAATTGTTTATTTAACATAAACTTTTAGAGAGCATGGACTCTCGGGTATGAGTTCAAGTCCGGCTGAAGGCAGATAACAAAATCTTTAAAAAATTTCTACTGCTAATTTCCAACATAGTCAAATTTTAATAGAATTATTCTTGAGGTTCACACAGATTAACTCAATAACTGATATGAAACTATCGGAATCATACCTTTGGTCTTCTGTCTTAGTTTGTTCCCCTAATCTCCTTTCTTTACTCAGAAAAAGAGACAGTTCAACAAAAATGAAAAAGGCTAGCTGTGACCGCCTATTCAATAATTAATCAGACATCCAGAATTCACTACATCTTATCAGCAACTAGACAGTCTTTTTAAAAATAAGCATAATAATAGGTTTATTTAAACTGAAAAATAAGTATTAAAAACTATATACTATATTTCTTAGTCATTATGGGGAGAGTAATGAGTATAATTTCACATGCCAAGACCCACTAAATTTTAAATAACACGAATTTCAAATATATACTAATTCTTAACAGAGATCAGATTAAACTTTTTAAAAAATACAGAATAAATGTCTTTTACCTTATGAGCACGAAGAGTCCTTCCTTCACATGCAAGAGTTACATCGCAAAAACTTTCTCTTTCAAGTAACTGAGCAAACATAACTTGCAAATTTGAATGATGATACTTCCATCTTAAACAGTATTGCTGAGCTGCAGAGTCAATTTGCTCTGGCAATGGCATCTTGCTGTTCTTTGATAGAAGATCTAAAATTTTAAAAATAGAACTGTCAAATTCAATAAACAAACAAGAAATAAATTTGCTTATGCTAAATTTTAAAATTAATTATCTTGAGATGAAATATGATATTGAACTAAAATTAAGTTTTCAAAATTAATTAACTTTACTATGCTTCTGTGTAAGGTACTAGGTACAAAGGTACTTGTATTGACGAGGCGCTCCATCAAATCCCTGGAATGCATCTGTGAGATTGATTTCGATGCTTCACTTCCAGTTTCACATTTATCGATAGCTTTTTTTTAATACTTAATATGGGTAGCTATTATTAAAATTAGAACTTTTAATAGCTCTCACATGTCCTGCTTGCATGGAGGGGAAAAGCTGCTTGGTGTAAATATTTAAAATAAATATGAATGTTTTAAAGTTTTATTTTATCTATTGTATACATTTTTAATCATAAAAAGAGAATTATCTTTTATTTATAGATCTACTACCTTTATTAAATTCTTGGTTAATAAGCGACGAGTGTGTACTTTATACACATGTAGCAGCGGAACACGCGACCTCTGAGAGGCCCAGCTATCACTTGGGTGATTCATATAAAGAACAAAAGGTTTATATGCATGTATATATATATATATATATCCTATATATATATATATATATATATATATATATATATAACGGGGAGATTATTCCAAAAATATAAGTAACCCATTGTATAGTCAAAAGTAAATATATTTACAGTCTTATTAAATCACAGAACTCGGTATCCCCAAGCCTTGAGACATCATATCAGGGAAGAAATTCGTGACCTAAAAAGGCAGGGTATTGTAGTGGACAGCGTGTCGCCGTACAACAGTCCGTTATGGGCGGTTAGGAAAAGTGTGCCCCGGGGAAGAGAAGTATAGGGTGGTAATCGACTATAGAAAGCTGAACGATAACACAAAGGATGAGAGATACCCGATTCCCAGGTTTGAGGACATCTTAGATCGTCTCAGTGGGGCCGTGGTATTTAGTACGCTCGATCTGAAGGCAGGTTACCACCAGATTAGAATGCACCCCCGGGACCAGTGTAAAACGGCATTCACGTTCGAACGGGGCCACTACGAATTTACCCGGATGCCGTTTGGGCTTAAAAACGCGCCGATGACATTTCAGCGGCTCATGGATGAGTTCCTCAGAGGGGTGGATGAGAACATCTGCCAGATATATATGGACGACCTCCTGGTGTTCAGTAAATCCGAGGGCGAACATGTGGAACATCTCAGGGCAGTGTTCGGGAGGATCCGCGAATTTGGCTTAAAGCTTTCAGCGGAAAAATCGCGCCTAGGGGAGTCCGAGATAAATTTCTTAGGCCATTGCATTTCAAGAGATGGGTGAAACCGGATCAGAGCAAAGGTGGACGCGATCGCGAGAATGGCAATCCCACGGGATGTAAAGGGTATTCGGAGGCTGCTAGGTTCCTTGAACTATTACCGCAGGTTTGTTCCGGAAATGGCAAGATTCCTGGTGCCTATAAATAACCTATTAAAGAAGGGCCGGAAAATTTTTGTTACCCCGGAGATGGAAAGTAACATTAAGCGGTGTATGGAGGAATTGCAAAAAGACAGGGTACTCGCGTTTCCAGATTTTAACAGACAGTTTACCATTACGACGGACGCGAGTGACTACGCGTTGGGAGCGGTGTTGTCGCAGGAAGGGGATAAAGGAGACAGACCTGTGGCCTTCGCAAGTAGGCGACTGCATAAACTTGCACTTGACATTCTGTGTAGCACTTGTGTTCCATTCACAAGGAACTTAATTACTATCACTTTCTTTACTTTATTATTATTAACACCTCAAGAAACTTTTGAGTTAACAGTAAATTCAAAATAAAACTAAAATAATGAAAAAACAATACAACATAGCGGGGATCTTCTTCTTCAAAACAAAGAAGATTACAAACAAACATAGGTAAAAATAAAATAAAATAAACTCGATAAAACTAAATAAAACCAGACTAGTTTGACTAGCTCTAAACATTACTGAAAACAACCATTTTAGAAAAAAAAAAACAAATACAAAGAATAACTTTGTTTGAATCAACTTCACCGAGTTTGTGAAATGAGACGATCACTACAAACTATGTTACTGAGCTCTAAACAAAAATTTACTGCAACAACCACATGAAAATTCAGTATTTCTGATTCTTTTATTATTTGTTTTGCATGGAAAGTATTTTTTACGTTTTATACCCCTAGGAAACTCTTCTTGTACGATGTGTTCTGCAGATGGGCGCTCACAGAACTGAAGTCCAGAAGTTGACTTGGTGGTTGAGGAGGCTTTAGGATCTAATATATTATTATTATTGTCAGCAGCTAAATGCACCACCGTTGGTTCAATCAATAAATCAATAAAATAAATTTTTTGCAGCAAAAAAAAAAACTAAGGAACGCGCATTGGCCTCATGGGCCATACCCATCATTCTTTGTGATAAATCAGTTCCAAATTAAAATAATAATTCAATTACGTTGCAAAACATGCAAATAAATTAAAAAGACTTGATAAATAGTAACGTAAGTGTAAATAATAATTCTAACATTGAAGCGTGCAATGTCCTGTTAGGCCTAAAAAGCACGTGGATGGGTTACTGAAACTTCTAAGGCACCCGTCATAAGACAGAATCAATGTTTAGTTAGAGATGGGAAGGTAGCAGAAGCCATTCCTTCCAGACTCCACTCTACTCCATGTCCACAGGACCGTGAGTTCTCGAGAGTTAAAAATAAAATAAAATACAAATTAAAACCAGATCTCATGTAAAATGAATATTGTACATATGTTATTGTAAAGAAACTAACAGAAAAATTGATTCACTTTGGCTAACTCTCATCCATTACCCTGTCGAGTATATAATCCTAAAAAGTAAAAATCACCCTAGCTTCCCATAAAAACAGTAGAAAAAGGTAATACATATAGTATTTCCATCATTCCATTATTTCAAGCACAATGTTTTAACAAATTAAATTTTGTAATACTCTGGTCATGAGGTTCTCAGAGGATAATGACTATGATTATTTACAAAACTTTCAGTCAAAAACTGCTTAAAATGTACTAAAGCAATAATTACCAAATTAACTGTATTTCAAAACAAAAGAAGAACATAAAGTAAATATCTAATTAGAAGTAACAAATTATGAATAAAAAATAATGAGGAAGATAAATTAAAAAGAAGAACAAACTCTTAAAAATCAACCACAAGGTATTCCCTCAGGCCAATGGAAGACTAGATAATAATTTTAAGAGGCCTCTAGAGGATCTCGCAAACCTGGTGTTGATCAATGGCTGAAATAACAAAAATATTCTGTCTAAAATTGGACTTGAACTTAGCTTAAGTCATGAGTGTCTCATAAACAGAGCTACCCCACTCCTTTTGGGATACTATTGCAATGCATAATAAATGAAAATTATATCACAGGACATAGCAAAAAATATTGTCAGATTTGATCTTCAAAAGAAAAATGACAAAAAAATGACTTTTTAATTTTTTTTTTTTATTTATGTAGGTAATATATTGCCAAAGAAACTCAAGAACAACTACTTGAGATCTTGCAGAGAATCTCTATCAGCAAATTGACTTTCGCTGTCAACCTAAAGGCAATCGGAAAGGCAAAAAGCTAGAAACTTGTATACCTCATGCATTAACTGACTGCCAATGTCCCATGAATAACTCCATTAAAAAATTTTAGAACTTGGTTATGAGACACTGCTTCATTCATTCTACTCTCCAGACCTCTCGCTAAACGATGATTTTTTTTTTTCCCCCCTAGACACCTGAACCTCTTGTAAAAAGATAAAAAAAATTATAATCAAAATTCTAAAAGGCATGAGGGGTTGAGAAACATGTGGCACCACCTCCTAACTCATTTTTTTTATTTCAATCTTAACTCAGGAGATCCCTCAAATAGCTACGTTTCAGTCTTCTCTGCAAGTTGTCAGGAATGTGCATTGTGGCCATTTCGTTTATGAGTGCGTTAGGATATCCATCTAATATTTCATTAAATAATTCATAGAGTCTGTAATTGTTCATTAAAATCAGTTTGTATTTTTTTTTTTTTTTTTTTTTTTTTTTTTTTTTAATGATAAAACCATAAACCTGCATTCATTTCTGGACAATCCCATAAATAGTCTTTCCTTTATGAAATTATGAAATCTCTTACAAAGGTATTATTGATAGATGCACTGTTTGTTGTATAAAATATATTTTAGCATTATCAACAACTTAAAAAAGGAACAAATAAAAAGAATGAAAGTTAAAAAGTCTTTAAAACTCAAAAAACATAAAACGTGGTTATTTATCAATTTTCTAGTATAATATGGAAAAGTCATACCCAAAAAAGACTGGCTGACTAACTTCATAAATACCATTATATCAGCAAAGCTGTTATTTTTGAGTACTTAATAATTATTCATAAGTTACAACAGTCCTAGAATAAGATCATTTTCCTTTCATTGAATTTACGACATAAAACTAACACTTTTTCATACTTCTATCACCCACTCGTCTATTTACAAATAAAGAAACAAAAGACAAAATCTAAAGCTAAATTTTTTTTTACATTTAAAAAAATAATAAATTAATCCAAAAGTTACTAAAAAATTTGTAAAGTTTTTTTTTTTGTTCTACCAATATTGCAGAAAAAAATGTTGCAATCAAATAACATTTGTCAACAGAATATATTTTTTTATAGATAGGTAAGGTGATATATTTATATAGGTTACAATAACACTCTTTCATGAAACCTTTAATTGACATTGTTAAGATCATATCACAATTTTCATTTTTTATTTGTTGTGTACTTTAAAGAATCTCTCAGTGAAATTTAAAGTTACATCATCAACACTTGTAATAGTCTTGCTTTTACACACTTCGCAGTTTTTCCTTGGCCCATCCATGACGTACAAATATCAGATTTAACCTTTTCATCAAACGCCTAGTTTACATACATTGTATGAGGTTCTAAGGACTTCCATTTTCCTTGTATTGGATACTCACTATTTCTTTGATTGAGCACTTTACAGTTCTAGTATCTCATTATTCCTGTAGCAAAGCAACCAATTTTTCTAAATTTTGTGTAGCAGCGAATAAGAAAAAAAAATGTTTGCAATGTGATGTTTCAATGTTCAATAAAAGGAGGCTGAAATGAACTTGTATGATCCTGCCTTCATCAGAAAAAAACCTCTTAGAAAGACCAATTTAATATTTCATATGGAAAGAAGTGTTAACATAACATAAAAGTAAAACAGCTGTTGTAAAAACAATATTTGATTTGAATCTAAATTTTTATTACAACTATTAAAAAAAAATGTAATAAACAAGTAATCTTAATGATTTCATTGTGACAACCCTTATTTGGCTGAAATTAACAATAAAATCTCACAATTCAATAACAATGAAAAACAACCAACTGTACTATCAATTTTTAATGGATGAAATAAACACTTATTTTACTACAAAAACATTTTTAGAAAATATAAACCTTAAATAAAAATTTGGCGCGATAAAAAAGAAAAACGTTTAAATTTATTGAACAAACAAAATGTTATGGGTTGTAAATAACTGGAATATAGTAAAATATTTGGAATAAAGAATAGGTTAAATTTTCCAGTTCACCTAATACAAGCAATTTATTAAAAGCAAAGGTAAATACAAATATTTCACATTATATTTTAATTCTATATAAGATGAATTAAGTGAAAATTATTCAGCTAGATAGAATTTAAAAAATAATTAGATATCGAAATGTAACAAAAAAAAAAACCGATTTAAACCAATATCTATTGCTAAAATCTATATATAAAAAAATAACTGCATCCAAATCAATATTTAATGAGTCATCTATGAAAAGTCTGCTTTCACAACAAAGTTTTATTTACGTTAAAAAAGACTAACGAATTAGAATATACTTGATTCAAAATATTTACTTTCTTTTTCTACACAATTTTCCAAACATGAAACCAATTTTTATTTTTCCTAAACTGAAAAAATTCTAAGCTTCAAGAAGAAATAAACTCATAAAGTATTATTTGACCTGATATCATTTTCAAAAATTTTCCTACAAATAAAGTTTTACAAATTTCTAATAAATATGAAAATCTGTTGGAGAAAAGCCTGGAGAGTAAGGTGTGAGAGGAAGAATTTCTTATATCAGCTCATTTCAAGTTTCTATAGTCAGCTTTGAAATATGAGCCCTTGTGTTGTCAGGTAAGAGGAGAAACCCCTTTTAATTTATTAGAGCAGGAGTTTAATTACAAATCATTCAATAAATTCAGGCAATTTCAATGTAGTACAGTCAACATTATAGTAGTTATAAGAGGAGATAGCTTCACCATTGTAAAATAAGTAAATGACCTGACAAACATGGATTGTGATACAATATCTATTCTTCCGCACAAGCTGTGATTCGGTTTAGATAAGGTTCATTATTCTAACCAGCAAGTAGCACGACGCTTGTCTTACATCATTCTAATGGCAGCCTTTCAGATTTTCTGTGGGGTGGTAAATATAACTATATTTTTTACTTATTTAGATTTTAAAAGGTTTTTAACTGTCTTGAAACTGTAAGTGCATTTGTACAAGGATGAGCAAAGAGTGCTCTGACAGTTTGATGTGGATTTGCAGCAAGCCTATGACTTCAGCATATGACTTAATTTTTAAAGATAATAACCTTATTTTTTTTAAAAGCATAACTCCCATTAATTCTTTAATCATTACATGTTTCGGAGCTCATTTGCTCCATCTTCAGGTTAACTGTAATATTCTCACATAGTCACATATCAACACACAAGATGGAGCAAATGAACTCCGAAACATGTTGTAATAAATAAAGGATTAATAGGAGTTATGCTTTTTAAAAAAATGAAATACCTAAATAAAATCTCCTTCAATAAAACAATTGATTATAATAACCTTATTTCTTAGATACGAAAACAATACAGACTATTAATACTGTTAAATATGCACATTCTAAAGTGGCTTTTTAGAACAATTAATAATGAAGAAAGCGCAGTAACGTTTTTCAGAAAAAGGACATTATTTCAATTATTATTTTATTTATGTCTAACTGTGGGAAGGGTTACCTGAACCTATACAAAAAGAGATATATCCATAAAACTGTCAATCATAAGTTCAATTTTGTCGATCCCAAGACTTTGGCTAATACACTAAAAATTGAAAGATTATGAGGCTCAACAAAATGGTACAATCAAAAAAAGAGGAACGAGAAGAGACTTTCTTTCATATCTTGTGTGAAATTTATATGGAGGACTCAACAAAAACAAGAGGATCCCTTTGAGGCAATTTTAAAAGATATACGAGATTTTTGGTTAGAACAAAATATTTAATTTCAAACAAATATACAGTGGCTCATAGTGAAATTGATACACCAGAGTAGAGAGAAAGAAAAAATAAAGAAAAAACTTAAAAGGTTATAGGAAACAAATCCAGAAATTCATCAACACATTTTTTTTTATATAAATTATTAATTAGTATGAAAAAAAAATATTTTCAACTTTGATTATTTAAAAAACAAAAAAAAACAAAATATGAACCAGAAGTTCACCTCACAGTCAAAATGATACACCTCACTTCTCATTAATTTTTGAATAGTATTACTTTAGTTCAACACCTTGAAGGCAAGTATTTACTTTCGACCACTTCTTTTAGTCTGTTTGGAATGAAGTTGACCATTTTTTTTTTTATGGATCCCGAGCTTATCTTGTTCCATTCTTCGAACGTATATTTTTTGAACTCTTCTTTTCTTGAAATCTTATGTTTTTTTAATTTCTACCTCTAATTTTTTCTACAGGTGATGTTATATTTATGTTTAGTGTCTGTAATGGTGTTTAAAATAAATGGGGGAATTTATAAAGGAGCCATTCCTTAACAAACATAGTTGAAAGTTTGGTGTCATTATCCTGGTAAAAACAAAACTAATCTTTGAGCCACATCTTTTCCACACTTTGTTTCAAGATTCCTCTTAAAAAGTCTTCGTAAACATGCTTGTTAACTATTCCATCTTTAAAATGAAGATTAACCACACTAGAAGCCGTCATACACCCCCACATCAAATCACTCCTACCTCAATGTTTCACAGTTGTGTGTAATTTTTTTTTTTTTTTTTTTGCTAGCTCTTCTCCTGTTTCCTTCACACATAACAACGCCCATCGGACCCAAAAATATTAAATTTACTTTCATCAGCAAATATTAGGGTTGTCCAAAACTCAGGGTTCTTCAGTAAATATTCATTTAGAAATTGTATCCTAACTGCTTGATTTTTTTTTTAATGAAATATTTTCTCTGAGCTACTCGTCCATAAAATTTATTTTTTCTTCGAACACATTGCACTATTTCTGCACTTACTGGTTTAACTAAGCGTTTAGGTAGTTTCGTGGCTGTTAGGGTGCACTCAAATGTGGATTTTTTAAAATTTCCGTGACGATCTAAGTCATCCCTATCAGTTAACATTGTTATAGTGCTTTAACCCTTTTTATGGCAATGCACTTTTCCTTCGTGGATCTCTCCACTATATGCAGGACAGTTGAAAACTTTTTAAAATAATTTTGACTAATAATTAGAAGATTTTCCGTTATTAAAGTGTTTAATAACCAACTCACGTTTCTTTAATGTTCTGCATGCCCCCAATATCGAAAAAATTTCAAAAACACGGCAGATATTGTTTAACTCGTTCTGAAAAGAGCCAAGCACTTTTGGCACAAGAGTTTAACTAAAGTAAATTAGTTTAAAGTAAACAAATATTGGGAAAAACAAAGGTGTATCATTTTCACTGTGAGATAAGAAATTGTGAACAAATGTGTTTTATTTCTATAATTATATTCCTGCTTATTTTTATATGTTTAAATACAAAGTACATACTACTAGGATGTTTACTGATTACAATACATTATTGTTTTTAATGTAATATAATTTGAACTATTCATTTATTCAAAGAAATCTATAAATATCCGGGTGTATCATTTTGACTGGGAGCCACTGTATGTATAAAATTGTTACAGTTCTTTTTATGTAATCACTGTTATCTGTTACCAAACCTCGAGGGCCAGTATAGTATACAAGTACCAAGAAATCTAACACAAACAATAAATTAGGGAATAATAGTTGTTATTTAAAGATATTGAACATTTTGTTCGTAAACAAGAGTAAGTTCAAAATCCTTTATTAATTTCTAATCAAATAAAAATGGCACTTTCTTGTGAAATAACACAATATAAATCACAAATTTTCTTACAAAAAAGATTAACACACAACACCAGAATATAAATGATTATATAGAATAAGGTTTTAAGTTTATTTTGCTCAATGGGGCTGCGTGACCATTAGCACATTGTACTGTATAGCATCAATTAAAACTAATATTATCATACTGAATCAGCATCTAAGAAAAATTGTCCATTGATACCTCGTACTATCATAATTATGATGTAGAAAATTGTAAGTTTATTAAATAAACATAATCTATATCAAAACATACTGAGCAATTCATATTTTATTTCAAAAAGTCATTAAGATCTAAGTTTAATGCAGTCATATAGCTTTAGCTTTAAATAAGGATAAGTTAATGTTTACAATGAAACTCTATAATAGAGTAAATAAATAAAAAGATTTTTTTAAACATATACGTATTTATAGTTATAAAGACGGATGAGTTTTTTTGTACTTTATTTTTTTATTTAATCACAGCAAAAAGTTGTTTAAAGTTAACGGTAGTTATAAATACATGTTAGAAGAAAATAAAATGCTGAAGACATTTTAGCAAAATTACTCTAATTCATCAACCTAAATTGGATTAAGCATTATTTCCTACTTTTACTTCCATTTAAGATTCATTTCTAAATTGATCATAAAGGAATAAAATAGAACTATTCAATTTAATAAACTTAGTTCGTTGAAAGAGTGAAAATGCAATAAAGAAATGTGAATCAACATAAACAGTAAGATGTTTTCTTAAATTATTTATTTATTTATTAGAAAAATAAAACTTTTTTATGAGTTAAGTTAATTTAGATATTTTAAGAACTATTTTTATGTGAAATAAAATATAAATAAAAGTAGTAAACAACTAAAATAGTTTTTGCAAATACAATTATGGTAAAATAGTTAAATATTACTACATTATAAAAAAAAGAAAAGAAAAAGTACTTGGATATATTGACTATAAAAAGGTTAAAATAATGTTTTAAATTGGGAGCTCAGTAAGCATGATTCTAGATTCAAAGAAAACATAATAATAGGAAGTAAACTGTTTTCATTTTTGAAGGCATTACAGGTAATTTGTGTAGGATGGATTATCATAAGAACAGTCATAAAGAAGCCAATACTTAATCATGCAACTGACAATAAAGAAATAAATATAGCCAACACTAAGTGATGTTAAATAACTAAAGAAGAGATAACATTTAACAAAACCATTAATAGAAAGCTGGTTAGTAAACATCAATAGTAACTAAACTATTTTGTTTACAACAGGGATTTACTATAAACGTAAACTGTAAGATATCGCTGAGATCATATCACAACAGAAAGTTAGAATTTTAAACAGCGAGAAATATCACACAGATCATATGATATGATAAATTATAATATAACATCAAAGAATGCAGTAAAATAGGAAACTCAACAATTCATTAATTTTTGTAAAGATATTCATGTTTTCCAGAAAGTAAACAGTAACCTCACTCGATGTCTTAAGAAATTTTAGTTTAATGAAATTTAAACAAATCCTGACCTCTTCAACAAATCTTTATTTAAGATTGGATAATAAAGATTAGTATCAAAATAATTTAAACAAAAGGGGCAAACGGATGACTGACAACAAAAAATTAAAACAACTAAAACCGATAATGCATTTATTTAATGCCAAAACCATTACAAAAAGTAATAACTGAGGCATTAAATGTACATATATCATAAATAGTTTGGTATTCACCCCAACACAAATCTATAATGTTCAAAAATGCTCATATAACAAATTATTTATAACGCTGGATTGATGATAACTTTTAGTTTCAAAATCCACTCATTTTCTAATTCTATGAATGAAATGTTTGTTATCATTCAGCATAAACATCTTGATAAAAACAACAAACCGCTAGAATAATGAGAATCTTATAACATTCAAAATTCCACATAAAAAACAATTACTACAGAACAAAAACAAACATAACTTACCTGAACAAGTTGACCTTTAGGTATTTGAAGTTTAAACGCAGTAATAAATATTAACTTAAATAATCCTCTCGAAAGAAATAAACATTAGAATTCTATGGAATTAAACAAATTCGCTTAAACTCAAGCAATAACATTTCTTTGAACACTTTCATCACACACACTGAACTTGAGCCTCTGATCAATCAGTTTTATTCATTAAAACCGATTAACATCACGATAAGTACACAAATGATGGCTTTTGCGAACGTAGTTTTTCAGGCTTCTCACTGTAAGAATGTGACAGCGCCATATTAGCTATAATCAACTAAAGAGATGGCAGAGAATATTTGCGATCTTGTTATTCAGATAGCAAGTGTTATTATTATTAATTTTTATCTATATTTCGCGTCTTCTCATAATTAAAATATGGTTTATTTTAAATAATTTGGACAATTTATACGTGATGATATGCTGTTAAAGGATTTTTAGATAGTTTATCGTTATAATTTCGAGTAGCGGTTATATTTATGAATTATTTCAAATTTTCAAATATTTTATTAAGTCGAGTAATCTCGTAAGAATTATGAAAAACATTATAATTTATAATATATTTAAATAATTTAAGTCTTAAATGGACTTATTTAACTATGTTTTTAATAAATATGTTTATTAACCTAATGATAAATGATAAGGATTAGGAATGCCGAGCGCTCTAGAGAAAAATAAAATTTCAAGCTGTATTTCTTAATATATTGTTAAATATTGATGTTTTAATATACAAAAGTAAATATGTAAGCTCTTAATATTAATTAAAACGGCTTATATTATTAATAATTCAATTTACAATCTTTAGATTATTTTTGTGGATAATATATCAGTAAGCTAAAGGAATGTTTGCAAAAACAAATCAAACGTATTTTAATTAAAACGTGTTATTTGATGCAATATAATTATAACTAAAATGGAGACTTATGTTAACATTTATTTTTCTAACGAACGTTATAACTAAAAGTGTAGTAAATATTAAACTATAAATATAACGTTGTTTTAGCTTAATATAAATACAGTTAACTTTCTGTTCAAATGCTTTTAAAACCTAGGTTCAGTAAATCTCGTAAAAAATCTAATTCATTCATAACGAATATATTGCAGAATAATATTAAGTTAGAAGACCTTCCAGATCGAAATTTTAGAAAGCACTGGTTTGAATAAAAGAGCAATATTAATAAATAAAAAACATTTCCTCTTGGTTTCGTGTTACTAAGAATAATAACTTTCACAATTTCTTAAATTATTATTATTTTTATAATACGAGTTTAGTTACAATTACTTTAAAATGGATCAATAATTTATATGAAAAACAGATAAATGAATTCGTACCAATGATGATCTTCGAAACGTATCCCTCAAAATTTATTTTAACGAATGAGTAATTATTATTTATTTATTTACTTCAGATTTTTAATGATATACAAAATAGTAATGACCGAAGTAAAAATTCTAAAAAGTTTGCATGCCTGCTTTTGTGATTTGTTCTGATTATGTTAAATTGATAAATACTCTTAGAGAGGCAAACGGTTTCGATTTGGAATATTTAAATAACGAATCAATTATATAGGTACTAAATAAATAATATATATTGTATAAGCTACAAAACTTTAAATTAATCCGATTTATTCAAGTTTTGTTATTTTATCTCTTAAGAATTAAATCAATATCGCATTAGACCTATACCCCATTGAATGCAAGACGTAATGTACGCAAGAGGCGGTGATATTTTTAAATAATTCTGCATTTTATTTAATTAATAGTCATAATTACATTATGGTTCTACAATGGTAGTCGAAGCCAGATTAGATGTTAGTAGAGAAATAACCAGTATAATCCCGTTAACTGGTACATTAACATTATTAAAATTATATGAAAACGCGTTCCATGGGTAAAAAAATGTCTTCTTTTTCGATTTTGTTTTTTTTTTTGAAAATTTTTTCTATGATCTACCACTAAGTTGCCTTACAATTGCTTTGAATCTTTATATCTTGAAAACTATTCGATATAAAAATAAGTTAAACGAATCAAAACTGTTGGAAAATTAATGTTTTACAAAATAGGTAAGAGTACATTCCTCCGTGAAACGTAAAGGAAAGAAGTTGCAGAACAAAAACCAAAGAAAAGTTGAAAATTTAAAAGTTTATCCACCTTCCCATTTTTCCTCAAGGTAAGAAATTTTGGATTTTCATTATTTCCCAATGTATATGCAATATATTTAAATTTAATTAAGTTTTGACCTTTTGTTAGTTGTGCCTCTTTTTCATCACCTATTGACTGTACTAATATGGCATCCTCTTAGGGATTCTGAAGCAGGCTGTTTAAATGCCACCCTTTTCTAATAATAAGTTGAGAGTTATAAGAAATAGTTCATAAAACTCATATTCAAAAGTATATTAGAAGTTATCTTGGCGAAACAGATGGGTAGAGATGAGCTGCGTAAATTAAATCAATTATTTGTGTGTAAACAATGTATTGTTTACATGCAGATTTTGTTTTTTTACAAATGTCATGAATAAATTGGAAAAAAAAAGAAAATAAATAGAATTCTTTACTTTTAGTGTGTGTGTATATATATATATATATATATATATATATATATATATATATATATATATATATATACACACACATATAATTATTATTATTATTTCCGATTAATCCATTTTAGGAGAGCGTGTGAACTTGAACCAAACTCACATTTTTTTTCCCTTTTGTCTTCCCAAAATCTCTTCATCAACTCACTGCGCTGCTTCCTTCTTTCTTATGTACATTTCTTTCCAGTTGTAATTTTTTCTACCTGTAAAACAATTTTAATTTTGTTACAGAATTATTGTTTATTAATATATACAACGTGAGTTTCTCTTAGTGTTAAAAAAAAAAAAAAAATTGGGTGAGACTAAATTAAAAATAAAGAAAAATTTCGCAGACCTTACATTTATATTCTAATCTGTTGCAAATATACAATTCAATGACTTTTTTTGAGGAAACCATGTTTTTTGCCAAAAAAGCTGTAATTTCTTCACTTTGTTTAAACATTTTTTCAAATGTTGACCATATTTTCGGTTTCAGCATTGAATTTCCTATAAGAGTACATGTAACCTTGAATTTTACAAACTTCGGACCTAAAAAACAGGTCTTCACCTTATTTAGGGAATTTACGTCTTATAATAATTCAACGCTCACCGTTTTTCGAAGAAAAAAAACTATCCACAATACTGTAGACCTCACGAAACCTTGCAAATTTAACCAGCTTTCAAACGACATGATCAAATTAATGACTCTATATCAATTTCACAAAGAAAGTTAATCGCTTAAAAGAAATATGTATTTTAAACATGGTAATAAAATCTTCGTTGGAATAAAAAGCAAAGAAAAAAATTTAAAGTGACACAAGATCAAAGGATTTTATGTTATTACATTTATTTATTTATTATCATTATTTAGGATTTATTTTATTAGATTTTCAATGTAAAGTTTAAAACCCAGTGAAAATTAACATAGACCTCAATTTTGCCGTTGGCTCCTAAATCCATCTGATATTGAAGAATTCAACTTTTTGCGGTGAATTTTATGGACCGAAGAGTCTGTTTTTACAGGGGAAGCCATTTTGTTGAAGTTTTATAAAAGTTGGCTGTTTTCTTCTGATTATTTTATTATATTACTAATCCCCTTCAATAGATTTATACTTTCTATTACTCAACAATTAGCAATCTTTTTTTTTTTTTTTTTTTTTTTTTTTTTTTTTTTTTTTTTTTTTTTTTTTTTTTTTTCTTTTTTTTTTTTTTTTTTTTTTTTTTTCTTTTTGTCAAACATCGAGCTTTAAGAAAGATTATAATATTAACATAAAATAAATTCGATAAAGTCTACTATTCGCAGTAAATAACTTAGGTAAACCATGCCATAATTAAAAAATTTTAATTCTTAATTTAAATGTAATATAAAGGTAGGAAAACAAATTACAATTTTAATAATTTACATACTTGTTTATTTACAATTAAATGTAAGATATTTTTGTGAGATGTATATAAATATATAATAATTATATAATCTGTATAATAAATATACAGATTCGTCAAAGAAAGTCCATTAACACGATATCTTTTTCGGCATGATTGAATTCCAAATTTCACAACTATCCAACCTGAGTAAAGTAAATAGCTGAATTTTGCTTTATTTTTCTTTTTAAAAAACACATTCTACGATGCTCACCGCCCCGTTTAAATAGTAACAAAAAAAAACTCAAAATCAATTTGTACTCTTCTCTTACAGGAAATTTAATGCTAAATCCGAAAATGTGGTCAACATTTAAAAAAGTAAAAAATGCAATGAATAATGATATAGTGTATGAAAATGGTGGCCACTAATGAAACTATTGCACCTAAAATTAATTCATATAATGCCGTGAAAAATGGCTTAAACTGAATTAATGCTCAATCATATGTTAATTGTACACAATGCTTATGATATGATTTTATGGTATTATAATCATATCTATTTCAATGTAATGCATTACGTCTAATAATAACACTATTGAAAATGCATTTGTTTGAATAATTCATTCAATAAGCTGAACAAAGAAATATTGCATCAGATTATTATTGTTTATTTCGGTTGAGTCGAATGTTGTCCATTGTCAAGGATCAAGGGCGGGTACGAAGGTTACCGAGCAGAGCCGAATAGTCCAGTAAAATAAGGCTCCAGAAGTCCGTTTTCAAGAAAAAACTGCCGGACTTTTATCCTCAACGGATCTTTATGTTTTTTGGGGTGTTGGATCCGAATCTGAAGTTTGCTTCCACGACAAACGTCGGCTTCATACCCAAAACCGCCAAAAAACACACAAAACACCGGTAATTTTCGTTTTTTTAACCTATAAAACCAAGCTTTTTTTGAAGAATGTTTTTAAATATCAATTGTAGCTAGAATAGTATCTACAAAGTACAAAAAAATTACTCCGAAATCGTACCATTTTTCGCGAAGATATGGTCTTAAGAAAAAGTGTAGAAATTGGCCAACCGGCGGCCAGACCCACTTTTGTCTATAATTCCGAAACTATTAGTCCAATCCAAAAGTACTTTTATTCATCTTAAAGCTGGTTAAATTTACTAGTAGAGTATTATATACGAAATTTTTATCAAGACCCTTAATGTACACATTCCAGTACGCTAAAAAAAACTTGCACTGTTGTGAAATCCACGTTTTTTTGCACATTTCTCACTATAACTTCATAACTATTCGTCCGCCACAAAATTTCTTTTTTTTTTTTATCTAAAAGCTAGTCAAATTAGACTATTAGAGTATTAGACTATATATATGAAGTTTTAATCGGGTCTGTTGAAATGCACATGCCAGAACGCTAAAGACCCCGTACTTTTATGAAATCCACGTATTTTTGGCACATTGTTCGCTATAACTCCGAAACTATTTGTCCAATCAAAACTTTCATTTTTTTATGTCAAAGCTGATTAAATTTACTATTCGATACTATATATGTAATTTATAGTTAATCCCGTGAAACATCCACGCAGTTTGTTCTTCGGTAAACCCTTATTTTACTGGACTGGGAGGGATACGAAGAAAAACCAATGGACAATTTTTCTAACATTATTAAATTTCATTATATAAAGGTGCCTTTAATTTCTTTTAAGTTAAAATGTGATGTACGTGTATATATTTTTTTTTTAGTTTTTCTCAAAAGACTTCATATAAAAGAAAAACAACTTATTTACGGGTATATTTACCATCTTAGACAGCAAGCTAGTTCTGGCCTTTTTAATTCACAATATGATCAGAGATAATTTATAATAATATTTAATCAATTATAATTCATAATAATAGAATTATATTAGAAGATAACCAATTTGGAATGAAAATTCAGGAATATCAATATTTTAAAAAACAGAAACTGTTGAGTCCAACTTGATACAGATCTATAAACATAAAGAATTTTTTTTTTATTGATTTTATTTATTTTTGGATAAATGAATCTTAATATTAACCTCGAAAAAGCAAACCGCTCTGTATAAAATACATATTCAGTTTTTTGTTTGCATGATATAGTGAAGTAGCTTTTTTTTAAATTAATAAAACAATATTATAAACCGCATTAAATTTCTTAAAATTTATTTCAAACTAGGGATAAAATCGTTACACGATATGTAAAAAATATCGATATTTTTCTATTTTGAAAATGCTCGCTTAAAAAGGTAAATACATCTCCTGGAGGCCGAAATTTTGATGGCTTCATCAATTTCAAAGGAGAGAAATTCGCTTTAAAACCCGAACGGTGGTGAACGGTATTTGGTATGTATGAGCCCTAATATTCATGAAGAATAACAGTTGTATTCTGTTAATTTTGTAGAAAAGCCACGCGATTCGAACCTCAGGCAAGTGTATATAAGCACCAATTGCCCATAAGAACCCGAACAAACCATTATTTATTTAACTAACGCTAATATAGAATTGCTATAAGAACAACAATAGCATTAATCTTCAGTTATAGACATGTCGCAGGTTCGGATAAAGATACCGCAAAGTTATGTAATCGATTTTTAGGCCGCGTGGGGATATTACGTAATTGTACCCAATCATGCATAACTGAAAAAACTCGAAAAAATGATTTTAAAAAAATAACCCGTACAAAATAATAAACATTAACGAACTTCATCAGATAAATTCCAATTGGCAATATAGAAACTGAAATTCTTTGCAACTCATGAATTTTAATTTCGTGCACAGTATTTGGAATGTTTCAACCGTACTATTCAAGTAGAATAAAAAAAGAATATCTTTTCGATATGACAATCAATCTACGTATTACAAAATTAATTAAATTTAATTTAAGAAAATTAATTAAATATTCAAGTTATTAAAATTCATACGTACAGTATAAAAACACGAAACCGATTTTTATATTTTTTAAAATTGTAAAAATATACGTTTGACTCTTGGTGACGGAAATTTGCCAGTCAATTGTCGCATGCCAAAACACTTAAAAATTGTCTGTAAGGAAAGAAGTCCGTAGTATAGAGTTTTCAGAGTATATTAGACTCCCCCTTATTCGGCGGTATTGGAGTCGACAACGCGTTGGATAAAGAAATCATAAATTATAATTAGGAAAAACAAATCGATAATAAAAAAATGTTTTTAGGTTAGAATGTTTTTCGTGAAAAATATTACGTGAAATTGCACAATCACCATCATAGCTTTTTATATATATATATCAATTTACTGTTATTTACAACTGTAAATATATGCATTAAGTAAATGAGCTGATAACGATTATAATAACATGTCAAAACTTGAAAAGAACTGCTCATCAGTAGGAATAAAATTTCTACACTAGAAGATCTCTAGGCCATCTTCTTTTCAGACGCCTCGGAGAATTATCGGGAATGAAGTGGGAATCAAGTTGAGAAACTAATGGATCTGAGTGGTTATGGAGCTTACGATGAAAGGATAGGTATCTGGTTTGGGCTAACTCAGCAACATATGGAACATTAAGGTCTTTATGGATAAGTTTATTGGTGACAAAGTAAGGAGCATTTAGGATTTTTCAAAGGATATTGGATTGTAAGGATTGGATAAGTGATGAATTAGATGGTTTAGTAGAGCCCCAAAGCTCAACTCCGTACGTCCAAATTGGTCTAATCACAGTCATGTAAATAAGTCTTTTGTAACGAATTGGGAGCTTTGATCGTTGGTCTAGTTTTTTTGTTTGTTTTTTTTTTAAATCTTTTTATCAAACTTTTTCATTTTTAAACAAATTATAGTTCATTACGAATTATCAGTTGGATATTATTAAGTAAAGATGTATGTAATTGATAAAATATTGTATTAATGTTTTATTTTTAGTAGTGTATTTCACAAAACCATCAGTTAAATATAATTACTCTTATTACTAAAAAGACCTACGTTTGATGTGTACTTATTTCTTGGTAAAAAACAACAATAAAAGAATAGTGAATATTATAATAATACACCTTTGGTGCATTTATTAATTAAATCAGTAAAATCTAAAAGCGAAGTAAATCTTGTTTTCAAGAATTTCTGCCAAAATTCCGGAAAATTTGATTTATCATAGTAGTTTTAGTGTTAAATACACTAATGATATTTCAAAAAAACTAAAAATTAAATATTATTTTAATAACACAAATTTAATTTTATTTGTTTCGGATATGTAAATTAATATATATTTTTTTATTTATCTTAACTAATCTTCAGAGTTGAGAAAATATAAAGACATTAAATAATACTTTTCGTTTTTCAAAAATTTATTTTTGACATTTTTTATATATTTTTTTGTTACATAAAAGAAAATAATAGGAAATAAAATAACATAAACAGCATGCCTAAAGAAAAAATAATTATTATTGGTAGTTTTTAAAAAAATCACTTATAATTTTCTTTCATTCGTCTTCTTCATCACCTAAATCTGGGTACACACCATGCTTAGATGCAGTTTCAGCTCTTCATAGAATCCTCTAAATGCTGGACTTATGTAGAGAAGAAGATATAACAGATCTTTCTTCTTTTCTGCCGCTATCGGAAGTGATTCAACATATCTGATTGCTGGCTCTAATTTTTGTAGCCTGCCCTTTTTCAAAAAACTTTACTTTTTTAAAATTAACAAATACAGGCTGTCCCAGATATAGTGTAAAAAAAAAAAAAAATGGGTAATACTGCACGCTAAACGGGGTAGAAAGGCGCAGAAACGAGTTTCCAATATCAATCTGTTGAGGAGATAGAATGTTTTTTGCTTTTATTTTTAAAATCTTATTTTTTTCTGAAAAATGGCAGTTTACCCCTCAAGCACATGGACAAGAGATAAAATAACTAATACTTTCATTCAATCAAGTAGTTTTTTCTATTAGGTAGGTGAAGCAATCGAGTATTTATTCTCTAGCGTGTTTTTCATCGGAAAAACGTCTTTTAGACTTAAAATATGAAGTGCAATTGTATCATGGGTTACACCACTAAAAAGCTGACTAAATTCCTCAGTTTTGGGAAATTTGACGGCTTCTAGGGTGCTCCAGTGGGGAAGGAATTTTTAAAACCTATTAAAAATTTAAGTTTTAATAAATGTTTTGTGTTTTGCGCGTTAAAAGACCCCCTAAAAGTAAAATAAAAGTAAGATTAAAAATAACTAGATCTATCTCATTAGAAAATTTAATGTCGATTAAGAAAATACCATCGTTTTTGTTTCTACACTAAACCAAAGTAGAGAAAACTGCCATTATTCAGAAAAAAGGTAAGATTTTAAAAATAAAAACAAAAAATATTTTATCTCCTCAACATATTGAGATAGGAAACTCGTTTCTGCGCCACTCTACCCCGTTTTGCATGCAGTATTACCAATTTTTTTTTTTTTTTTTTTTTTTTTTTTTTACACTATGTCTGAGACACCCTGAAAGTGGCTAAATAAACTTGACTCGCTTTTCACATGAAAAATTTCATGATTGGAGTATCAGCCCACGATTCACAAAGGAGTATCCTTCATTGCAATGGATGGAACACTTAGCCTGTTAGACACAAGAATAGATAACAAAAAAAATTACGATTCAGCCTAGAAAACGTACTATTATTGTTTAATTGAAATCCTCAATTTTCTTCTTCTTCACCTGAAACATTTACTTTATCGCGAAAATTTATGCAGTGCAAATTTAATGTTTTAGTTGAAAGAACAAATACAACTGATTGTGAGATTTATTGGAATTCAAGTAAAAAACATAGTGAGAAGATGGAGCACGTCAATTTTGCAGAAAAGGGCTTAGAAGCAAATATAGAAACGACTTCGTGGAAATTTGGTGTCTGAAAAGAAAAAGCCTTTGGACCCTCTAGCAATTTACATTTTATTATGAACACTAACTTCACGTTTACAGGATGTGTTTTATTTTTTATATAGTGTTAAATTTTAACATATAATTTAAAAAAAATATTAATATAATAAAATCCGAACTATGTATACGATAATTATTAAATTTAATTATAAAACTTTTGTTATCTTTCAAAACATAAGACCATTAAATATCGTTTTCATAATTTCCATTATTTTGTAAGTATCGGTTTAGAAAGATAATTTTGCTCTTGGTGGCTGAAATTTGCCTGTCCGCATCTGTTATGCGGGTATCCTTGACAAAAAGAGTCATGTCCGTTAGACAATGGTGTCCACTATTGGAGGTTTTCACAGTGCTTATTTACCTGAAACATATCTACTTTTATCGAAGTAATACATTTATATTAATATCACTTTATTTTTTAATTTTAAAAATATCTATGATATTCCACTAATCCCTGTTGAACAGATCCACTACCTAGGACTCCAATTGGACAAACGTCTTACTTGAAATCCACATACAATAATAAAACGACAAGAAACTGCTCTTCGTTACAGACTACTTCAACATTTACTAGACAAACGTTCAAAGCTCCCAATTACAAAAGACTCATTTACATGACTTTGATTAGACCTATTTGGATGTACGGAGTTGGGCTTTGGGGCTCCACTAAACCATCCAATTCGTCCCGTATCCAATCCTTGCAATCCAAAATACTTCGAAAAATCCTCAATGTTCCTTACTTTGTGACCAATAAACTTATCCATAAAGACCTTAATGATCCTCATTTTGCTGATTTAGCCCAGACCAGATACCTATCCTTCCATAGTAAATTCCATAACCACTCCAATCCACTAGTCTCTCAACTTGCTTCCTACTCCATTCCCGATAATCCTCCGAGGCGTCTGAAAAGAAGATGGCCTTTAGTGTAGATTTTTATTGAAGTGCTACTATTGAGTAGTTCTTCACAAGTTATTTACATGCCATTGTATTCACTATCAACACATTTACTTGATGTATATGTTTTTGTACAGTTGTAAATATCAATAAATGAAAAAAAAATCTATAAAATTAAAAAAAAAATGTATATCGTACAAAAAGTTGAATGTCTTCTAAATGCATTTATAATGAACAACGTTAAGTAAATTAGAAATGTCATCTCCTTTCGAAAGGTCATTTTCTTGCGAAAATCCGGTTCACCTCCTTATCTCTTTACTGTAAGTGTTAGTCTATCCCTTTGTGATCAAAATTTGGGTGCCTTTTATAAGGAGTTATAAATTACTTAACAGCGTGGTAGAACATTTTCTAAATTCCCACAAGGAAAGATGTTCGGTAGGGAAAGTTTAGGAGTAATTATTTATTTGTAATAGATCAATTTTTTTTTTTTTTTTTAAATAGTAAAGTTTAATTTTGCGAGTCATCAGTTGTAATATACTTAAACGACGCTGTTAGCAAACATTTTCCAAAAGTTGATATTGCTAAACTTCTAATACTCCTGTAAAAAAAAAGTTTCTTCAATTATATCATATTTTTTTTATTTGAAAAATAAAAAATTTCGAAGTAGGGGATTAAACTACATTCTGTTACAGTTTGTCCATATGTAAAAATTGATTGAAAGTAGAAAAACCTTGATTAACACCTTGAGGGAGCATTTTTAAACAGTACTATTAATTCCCAAGCGATGCCAAGAAAGATCATAGTTTCTTGTAAGATTTTTTTTTTTTTCAACTGACTTCAAAAAGGAGGAGGTTCCCAATTCGTCAGTTTTTTTGTTGTTGGTTTTTGTTACGCGATTACATCGTCAATTATGAACCGATTTTGATGATTCTTTTTTTGATCAGTAGGGCATATCTCAGAGGTGGTTCCATAAAAACTGAAATCAACTGAGCGTTTTTAAAGAAAAAAAAAAACAAAATAAAAATTAATAAGAAATAACTGTTATATATCTCCATGGTGACTAAATCTAAATGATTAATTTACATATACAGTCAACTCTCGATGTGTCTAACTTCGATAAGCTGAATTCTTAAATAAGTCGAACAAAATATTTTCCTTTGAAAAATCCTTTATTAATCGTGCAGCTTAATTTTGGAATTCCATACCCATTTCGATCCGCAATGATCCTTCCATCACTTCGATTAAACATAATTTATTCATACACCTCCTCATTTATCAATCTTCCGAAATTATGTATTAATAGATCAGTGTAAGAATGTTTCTTTTTATTTTATTTTTATTTTTATTTTTTTCGTTTTCATATAAACCCGAAGATTTGTTTAAAATCTAAAATTCCACATTATATATTTATATGTATATAATTTATATTCTATATAAGTTGCTGTCTGATATGTAAACAGCCTGACAATAATACCTATGATTGTACTTTCATGTTATTCTTAGGGGACAAGGTGTCCCAGAATAAAGATTATTTTTCATTTAATTTTTAAAAAATCTACGGTCGCAAGTACATTACACGTAAATTTCACCTCAATGAGTCGATTTCAGGCTAAAAACGTAAACATTGTGTAAATAAGTCAAATTGAAAATAGGTATTTCTAGGACTTCCTTCCATCTCAACGAATTAAACTATTGGAAGTCATCGCCTCTATAACTCGAACTCAAATTCAAAGAATTCATAGGTAATTTGTTTTCTTGTTTTCTGTCGATGTTTAAATTTTCAGCTCACAGACCTGTCACATATTGGTCATTAATTCGAGTGATTTTGTTATGTTTAAACTGATTCGCGAAGTGGAGAAAGAAAAAAGAAGTTGGGTGGTTATTGCTAGTGAATTCGGAATTCCACGTAGTTCTTTTTTAACCGTCCTAGCGAAAAAAGAAAAGATCGCTACTGGTGAATGACGGTAAGCCTACTTTTAAGTACCGCCAGAAAAAAGCGCATTTCAGTAGTACTGAAGGTTGCATGATTAAGTGGTTCCCGGGTATTTAGATTTCTGTTTCAATGACTTTATATGTATATACAAACAACATACATATGCCCATTAGTGAAAAATATAGGTAATAATTTCAACTCCAATTTTGTATTAATTTTTTCCATTTACAGGAAGATAAGTGGAATAATTAACTCGAATGTTCAATAAGTCGAACTGTAGGTAATCGAGAGTTGACTAAATAAACAAAAGTACGCTCACTAACCACTAAAAAGTAAAAAATAAAAATAATTAAAAAAAACAAAAAACTTCAAGACTAAACCTACATGTACAAACTTGAAAAAAACGTAAAAAAATAACATTTTAATTATTTGTAAACAAAGAGCATTAAATGATAATCAACGAAATTATCGATACTTATATACCTATTCACAATTTATTATCAGTTATTTTTGGAGTCGGTGCCAAGAAAAACGAACATAATTCGAAAAAAAAAGAAGGGTAATTGTAAAGAACCCTCACTATTTCATCACCGCCACACCGCTGTCTCCTGCCATTCGAAAGTTTGTTGCAAAGGCAGAATTAAACGGCCCTTCTTGGCTGGCCCTTTTTGGGGACGGAAGATGAATGTTTTATATTTGAAGCTAGACTTCGAATAAATAATTCATCGATTATAAAATTAATTTTTTCACACTATTCTTCAATTCTCGAACGCTCTTCCGCGAATATTTTATTTTAAAAGCATAGGAAGTGAAACTGGCCGTTCTGTGCCACATCCATGGACAACCGACTGATTGACCAAGACTAAACCAAGAATGGCACCTACGCCATGTATGCCCTCCATGGACAAAGACCCTGAAAGCGTAAAATATTACTGTACATTCCTCAGTTTAGAGCGAAATTCGCTAAGGAAAAACACAATAATGGAGCCTATCAAGTCGGTATTATATTTTTCAGCTTAGTATAAATATTTAAACAAGACCGTCTATGTTGGCTTGTGAAATGATAAACAATGAAACTTTCCAGCTGGAAAATATTTAGCGATATGAAGGCTCAGACCATACCACTTGACAGCAGCATATGTTTTTAAGCAGTTATGTTTTTTATTTATTTTCCAACATATGATGTCTTAGAACCAGGATTAATACAACTGGACTAAACAAATCCAACTTACAGTCGATAAAAGACATGAAGACGAACCGAATTTTTATATGACAGATACCTTTTCAATATAGAATTTCACTTAACATAGTACAACTTTCATTATAAATAGATTTAGAAAACGTTAAATTTTTTGAATTCCGTTAATTTTCTTGGATTTTAAAGATAATTTTTTTTTTTTTATTCATACCTGTTAAACAATAAATTAACAATTCGACTGTATGATCCATATATGCTAATAACATACGTGTCAGATATGAAGAACATTATGCTGTGGCAACTCTTCCGGCTTTGGTTAATTTTGAGAGAGTACAAGAACATATCTCTCATCCACATTTTTTTTAATCTTCTTCTGTTTTCAGGCATACACTTTATATATATATATATATATATATATATATATATATATATATATATATATATATATATATATATATATAAACATTTATTAATAATATTTTACAAATATGCCAAAAGGTTATTATATACATATAGAAGAATTACCTGGGACCACTACACAAAGAAAAAATGTGTAACCTTAAACCAAAGGCTTAAGCTAGCGTACCCACGTCCCATAAGACAAAACTAAAACTTTGAAATTGTAACTTTAGTAAACAAGTTGAAGATCAATCTGTAATTTAAATCTCAAGTTTATAACATTCAATAATGCAAATCCTTTGTGTCTCATAGGCTATTTAATGCTGAATCAAAAAATGTGGTCCTAATTTGAAAAATGTTTGAAAAAATGGAAATATTAAAGCTCTGACGGCAAAAAAGACCATATAAACGTGGTATTCCTAAAAATAAATCTTTGAATTATTATATACCAGCAACGGATTGACGGCAAACTATGATTTTTCAGCACTATTTTACAGCAGTACAAAGATGAATAAACCAACGATACCCCTCATGGAGAGGTAGAAATGCCTTCCCCTGTAAAAACAGCCTCATCTGCCCATAAAATTCACCTCGAAAAGTGATATTCTTCAACAATATCTGCATTCAAAAGCTATCAGCAAAATTGAGGTCTATGTTCATTATCATTGAGTTTTAAGCCTTACATTGAAAATCTAATAAAATAAAATAAATCCTAAATAATAATAATAAATAAATAAATGTAATAGCATAAGATCCTCTGATCTGGTGTCGCTTTATTGACAGTTTTCCTTTATTTTCTATTAAACAATTTTTTTTTTCTTTGCTTTTTATTCCAATGAAGACTTTATTATTTTTAAAATGCACATTTCCATTAAGGGATGGTTTTAATGTATTATTTACACAATCAACTGATTTGTATGCCAAATGAGAATACCATGTTTTTTTCGGCTTTAAAAGTAAATTTCTCCACGAAATCAAAACAGAATCATTACTTTTAACATATCATTTGAAAGCTTATTAAATTAGCAAGTTTTTGAGAGATTAGCAAATTTGTGGATAGTTTTTTCGAAAAACGGTGAGTGTTGAAGTAACATAAGACATTGTAACTTCCCTAAATGAGGTGAAATCAAGTTGTTTTATAGGTCACAAGTTTGTAAAATTCAAGGTTACATTTACTTTGCTCTTATAGGAAATTTAATGCTAAATCTAAAAATGAGGTCAAACATTGATAAATATTAAAAAAAAATGGAGATATTACAGCTTTTATGGGAAAAAACGTGGTTTCCTCAAAAACGTCTTTGATTTATCGTATGTCTGCAACGGATTAGAATAGAAAAGTAAGATTTGCGGCACTTTACTACATTTTTGATCTAGTTTCCCCCATTTTTTATTTTTACACTAAGAGATACTCACCCTGTATAATAAATAATAAATAAATAAAAATATTTTTATTTTATGTACATTATTATATTTAAATTAAAATACATAAACATTTGTTTAAAATAAAATATAAACACAATACCCAGAGTGATTCCCTCCTAGTGTAAAAAAAAAAAAAAAAAAAAAACTTGGGTGAAACTAGGCCATAAATGAAAAAAAAGGTCGCTGACCGCACCTTTCAATTCCAATCCGTTGCTGTTATATAATAATTCAAAGATTTATTTTTAGGAAAACCACGTTTATATGGTCTTTTTTGCCGTCAAAGCTTTAATATTTCCATTTTTTCAAACATTTTTCAAATTAGGACCACATTTTTTGATTCAGGATTAAATAGTCTATGAGACACAAAGGACTTGCATTATTGAATGTTATAAACTTGAGATTTAAACTACAGATTGATCTGTAATCGTTTTTCAAATAAACAATCCACTAAACTGGAAATATCACAAAAACTTGCTAATTTAACTAGCTTTTGAATGGTATGTTCAAATTAATGATTCTGTGTCGATTTCATGGAGAAATTTATTTTTTAATACCGGAAAAACATGATGTTTTCATTTGGAATACAAATCAGGTACTTATTTTGTTAAATAAACTCTTCATTTGAATAAATAGGTATGAAAAAAAATTATTGTTTATCAGAAAATTGAGGACAATTGTCAATAAAGCAGTGGCAGATCAAAGGAGTCCGTTATTTTATTATATTTTGAAAATGCTTTCTATTGTTTCGAATGCAGTTTCTCGCTCTCTTTCTCACAACCTTTATGGTCACGGTCACTAATCACGTAGGTAGAAATGGTGTTATACATTGGCCAGCTAGGTCGCCTAGCTTAAATGCAATGGGCATCTATGCGTGGGATTACATAAAAAGCGAAGTGTATTCTACAGAAGTGACCAGCATTGAGATTTTACAAAGACGGATTCTCGCAGCCTGAGCCAAATTACAGCAGCGTCTGACGTTAGGAGATACCGTAGGAGCTGTGAGAAATAGAGCAAGAAGCTGCATTCCAAACAACAGAGGACATTTTGAAAATCTAATAAAATAATGGACTCCTTGGTCTAGCACCACATTGTTGACAGTATTCCACAATTTTCTAACAAACAATATTTTTTTCCTGCTTTTTATTCAAATGAAGAGCTTATTTTGTTTATTATACAGATTTATGGTCTAGGTACACCCAACTTTTTTTTTTTTTACACCAAGAGGGAATCACCCTGTGTATTATTTTTATATTTTATTTTAAATAAATATCCATGTATTTTAATTTAAATATAATAGTGTACATACAATAAAAATATTTTTATTCTTTTATCATTTATTATATGTACATTTTTATTTCTTATTGTTATCGTGTGGTTTATTTTTTTTTATTTTCCTACTCTAAATTACTTCAAATAGATAAAATAAAAATAAAATAAATAAATGTAATTTATGTTTCTGAAACACTCATGGAACACCTTCCACATGCAAATAATAGAATATTCAAAATGAAGATAATAATTAATAAATGAAGAGCTTATTTTGTTTAAAATAAAGATTTTCATTAAGCAATTGTCTTTTGTATGCCAAATGAAAACATCATGTTTTTCCGGTTTTAAAAGTATATTTATCCATGAAATCGACACAGAATCATTAATTTGAACATACCATTCAAAGGCTGGTTAAATTTTCAAGTTTTTGTGATATTATCAGTTTCCTGAATCGTTTTTTTTCGAAACATTTTGAGCGTTTAAGTATTATAAGAAATTGTAACTTTTTTAAATAAGTTGAAGATCAATCTGTTATTAAGGTCATAAGTTTGTAAAATTCAATAATGCATTTGCTTTGATCTTATAGAAAAATTTAATGCTGAATTAGAAAGTGTAGTTTTAAGTCGAAAAATGTTTAGACAAAATGGAGATACGACAGCTTTTATGGCATAACACGTGGTATCCTGAAGCAGCTAGTTTCTTTGAAAGTTTTAGTTTTGTCTTTTGGGTCGTGGGTACGTTAAAACTAACGTCTAACATTAAAATTAACGTCTAAAGTTAAACAAGCCTTTGCTTTAAGGTTAGACATTTTTTTATTTGTGTATTCAGGCAATTCTTCTATCAAACGTAGACCATAGGTAATCTATTATGTCTGGAATAGGTGTGTTGTCATATTATCTGTTGACATTTGTCCTAAAAAAATATTTTTAAAGTGAAAGAAAAAATGATGAAGTAAATTAATTATTATTATTTTCGCTGGGGCCTTTTAAGGACGACGTGCCAGTTTTAATTCTTCGTTCTTTACTGTTTCCTTCTAATCTAGTATTCCTTCATCTTTTCACCGTGCTCCTTCTTTTTCTCCTTAGACCATTTTGAACTAGGGTTTTCTCTTCAGTCTTCCTTGGAATCCTTCCATACCCAATACCTTGTTTCTAAAAATATCTCTTTTAGTAGTCTCCTATTCTTTTATATTATTTTAATCTAAATCTCTTTTGGCCTCTTGAATCTAGTTGTTGATTCTTCCTCCCAAAGGTATTTAAATATCCTGTTTGTTAATCTGGCATCCATTGTGTAAATATGACTAAAAAATAATAATATCCTTTTTCTTTGTGTTTCTGTTATATTTTCTATGTTTTTATATATTTACTGATCTTAATTTCCATACCTGTGATGTTTTCACTGGACCTAAGATTTTTCTTATAATTCCCCATGTAAATAACGTTGTTACTTTGAAATATCAGATTTGTTGTAAGTAAATAAGGACGGTAAAGTCTCGATAATTAGAAGCACATGGGACCATAGAGGATTGTCGGATTACCGAAAGTGGGTTACTTTATGTAGGGGAAAAAATGACAAGTTATTGCATTTTTGACAAATATTTAAAAATTATTCTGAAGAAAAAATTCTATTAATGCCGATCTATTTTCTGGGACTGGCATTGGCACACGACATGATAAGTCAGACGATCTTTTGACAGTTTTCTGCCTGGAACCTAATCTTCATTTCTATGAAAGATAGTTTTGTTCGGTTGTGGACTAGTGGACTAGTGGGCTAGAAGCTTTCCTTATCGAATTTATAGTTTTGTTTTGAAACCAGCTCTTCAATTTTAAAAGAGCATTTATGTTGGAAAGATTTGATATCTAAATGATCTGATCGCAGTTTTTCCCCAGTAATAGCTTGATACCTTATCTTATTACGGCTATTAAATTTATCTAGTCATCAATCGCTAGCCTTAAAATTGTACAGTAATTTTTTTTATCGAACATTTGAAGTGTGGAATTCAAAAAACAGATAAGACCATTTATTAAAATTTCGATAAAAGTAAAGTTCAGAATGGATTTGGAAGGAGTATTATTTTTTGTATCGCCGTTTTCAATTTGATTTGAATACTTATTTGTGAAGACCTAAAGATAGTCTAGTAGAAAAACATTTCAATAAAAATAAAAATTAGCTTAAGATAATTTTAATTAAGAGGTAACGGCACCAGGAATCGAAAAATGTTGGTTCTGACACATCACTGGAATAAACCAATCAAACAAGCACTCCGCACCGGCAGTGGCGGATGGAGTGTGGGGCTCTCGAGGGTCGGATAACTGAGGGTTTTGGTCTATCGAATGGCCGGATTATAGAGATTGTACTGTATTGTGAAAACCCTAATTAGCGGACACCCTACTTAACAGACATCACTCCTTTAACTCGGGCATTTTTCTGCAGTCGCGGATAGCCGAATTTTCGTCACCAAGGAATAAATTTATGTCTTTATACGATACTTATAAAATGTTGAAAATTAATAAAAAAGAAATTTTGTGGTGTTATGTTTTGAAATATACCCAAAGTTTTATGATTAATTTTAGAAATAAATGTCTAATGTTGACGGGTATTATAGCTCATTAATATATAACAGAAAACGTTTATTGAAGTGCAAGTAATGAGTACTTCTTTACAACTTATTGGCATGCCATTGTAATGAATACATTTACTTGATTTATATATTTATATAATTTATATGATTTATATACAGTTGTAAATATCAACAAATAATTTTAAAAATGTATATAAGAAAAATAAGTTAAAAATCAAAATTGGTAGGTTGATTTGGGGAATCACTAAGGTTCTGCTTATCCGGACTAGAAGGGACCCCGTCCGGACAACCGTATAACGGTATAATCTTTAAAATATACACGATAAATATTTTATTAATTTTTTTTCTCATAAATAAACTTATTCTGTCAGCTTAATTTTATTTTCAATACTAACTAAAAATACGTGGATATGTTTCGACGAACGAACCTAGATATAACTGATTTAACAAAAAATCTTAGCGAATAATAATCAACTTTTTTTTTTAATTTTAGATGTGTACCACAGATTATTACTCTTTAGTTAATTTTAAAAATCGAGAATTTTAAAAAGGAAATTGACTTTAAATTCTGAACAGGACAATAAAATAAAATAATGTGCAGTACGTGATGAAAACAAGAATGACTTTTTTAGAGTCTCTGAAATAATGATCTTATTCTTTAAAAAAAAATTTACGTCGTTTTTCGTAAAAGCTCCAAAGGTTAAAAATATTTAAGTCTAAATTTATAAATATTTGTCATTTATAAAATTTAATTTTACAAATATAAAACTAATAATTTATACCTGTTATTCCTCACCTGTCTACACCTATTCCATTGATAACTTTTTATTTTCCATCTAATCTGAATAATCTTCATTTCTTCATTAATTATCAATTTTTTTTGATAACTTAATCTGATATATATAGTTTTTGCTAACGTTGTTTTTCTCATTATTTCATCCATTTAAACTCCCTCCTCTTCTCTTGGTATTGTTTTTCTCATTTATAATTGTAATTATAATTTATTATTTTTTTTAAATGCATTATAACGCCTATAAATTATAACCTCAAATTGTTTCCATCATATCCATTTTCAAAACCTGAACAAGTTTTTTCAGTAGCTACTTATTTTTTATGTAATAATACTATAAATTGTTTGAATTTAACTATTATTTTTTTAATACGAACTAGTTATTATCCCTTTATATTTATATTCATACAAACATTTTTATATTTTATATTCATCTATTTCTAAATTGTCCCTTGTTGTTATCTATCTCGCAATGTTAGCCAAATCGTGGGTACAATAAATTAGTATAATTCCATTGCGATTTCTTGACTGTAAACTACCTTGTATATTTCTACTGTTAACTGTATTAAACAAAATTTAAATTTTATTAGTATTTTTTTTTTTATTCTATCCGGATTAACCAGATGTCCGGACGAATGGAGTGTAGATAAATGGGTTTGAATATGAAAGAAATTTATATATATATATATATATATATATTTTTTTTTTTTTTTTTCCTATAACTTTAAATATAGTGTCAATGGCAGCTTTATATTTTATAACAAATATTTTACTATGTTTAATATGCTCTGGTTAAAGATTATGAAGAAGTAAACACCTAAAGAAAAATTAAAGCTTTAGCCGAGAGAATAAAACATAACATTGGGTGGAATTTTAACCTGTCAATAAATAAATATGGTCTTAAGTTTTGCTTAATTCTCTTCATTTCAATTTTATTAATGCATACCAGACTTAAAGGATAACAAACTGCTTGTCGTTTCTTACTACTCCAAAATTTACCAGCCTAGCGTTCAAACCTCCAAATAAATTACAAAAGACTTATTTACAATAATTAAACCCATTTGGAAATACGAAGTAGAGCTTCAGGGCTCCGCTAAACCTTCCAATTCTTCTCGTATCCAATCATTACTATCCAAAATCCTTTGAAAAATCCTCAATGCTCATTATTATATCACAATTAAACTAATCCATAAAGATCTCAGTCAAGATAGAGAAATAATGTTTTCACGTAAAATTGTAGTTCTGTAAGACAACTCTTTACCAAAACCAAAATCTGACAAATATTCTCTTTGTTTGTTCAACGAGTTTTCGTTGTGGTAAAGAGAGAGCATACAAAAATACAATTTTACGTGAAAAATATATTTCCCTCTTGACTATGAGCTGAGAAAAAAAATAAAACGTGATTTTCATATTTTCTTTTTCTCGGCTCCCAATGCTCATTGGTGGCTATAACTCTAACTTTGCACCATTATAGGTCCCTACAACCCTTACAAAAATCGGCATTCGAATCCGTGAGTGACAAGTCAAAACGTCTCCTTGTACGATGAAACAATTTTTATCACTGTATCAGATCTGGGTAATGGGATCTTATTTAATAGGACTTGTTGCTGTCTTTATATCTTCAGAGATTTTAGAACTTTTTAGCCAAATAAATATAACTTCACTTTTTATTTTTTTTATTTCACACATTACTTTTTTACAATATGTCATTAAGTTACTCTACAGCAGCTTAGAAAATCTGAGAGATGCTTCAATATAGAAACATTCTCAACATAAGGAATGAGCTCGTGTCGATTTGCATATGACAGATGACCTCCGCAAAGGTGGAAACCGGTTCAGGTATTTTCTAAAGTACAATGGAAATGCTAACACGGACGACATTAAAAAACGCTTATTCAGCAAAATAAAAAAATATCATATTTTTCACCCTCTTCGAGGAAAATGAAATTTTTAAACCGATTATTGGTTGCATACCTTTAAATCGCCATTACTTTGTCACACAATTCACTGGTTGGTATCGCTGGAAAGAGGAGAGCCTCAGCTTTCTTTTGATGTATATAAATGTAAAATTCGATGAACAAAAAACCTATTAAAAAAATTGGAAAATCCGAAAACCATTTTGATTTTTAACTTGAGTTTGAAACCAGATAGGATGATAAAACCAAATACATTTCATGCGTATTAAAACCCTATATTTTGTGTAAAAAAAAAAAAAAAAAAAAAAGTTGATACGTTAAACCATCTAAGCGTAATTCATCTTTTTATCAATTTAAACAAAAGTTGCCTACCATTCATTATTTGGTCAGGCAAATTTTGAAGCTTAAAGATTTTTATTTTTCTATTTGGATGAAATTTCGTATTTAAGGGTTCTTTTGAATGCTGAATTCGAATCCGATGTCAGTTCTTGTGAAAAAAAATATATTGAACGTACTTCACTTGAAAAATTTTAGCTTTTACACTGTAAAATGTGGTAGAAAATATTTTTAGCCCTAGAATTCCATTTAAGCGCCCTCAAAACTCAGGAAAACGTATGTATATATATATATATATATATATATATATATATATATATATATATATATATATATATATATATATGTATATATACTAATTAGGAGAAATAATTTGTTACTTTAATTATTATTTAAGTAATTATAATTATGATTATTCATTGTAATAATCATTTATTACAACTTAATATTTACATAATATACAGACAGAACCATATATAAGATTTGATTGTTAAGTATTTACAATTTTTATTTTATTCTTCAAACCCAGAACACATCTCTAATCCGTTTTGTAATCCTTGTTTACTGGGTTGTTCTAATATCTGAAGGTTATTAGAATTTCCATATTACCTTAGAATTTCATTTTCATTATATTCAACAAAATACTGTCAGCAACGGAAGTGAGGCAGTTATTGCTATAATGTTTTTATGTCAACTATCAAAATCATATTTGAACATGTTCAACTGCAAAATAAAGCAAAAGTTGCAAATACATAACAATCAAATCTTATATGTGGTATGTTTAATTGATATTTATATATATACATACGTTTCTCCTAATTAGTAGATATATATATATATATATATATATATATATATATATATATATTTGTTTAATTGGTATCCATATATTTACATACGTTTCCTGAATTTTGAGGGTACTTAAATGGAATTCTAGGGGTAAAAAGATTTTCTACCACATTTTACAGTGTAAAAGCTAAAATTTTTCAAGTGAAGTACGTTCAATATATTTTTTTCACAAGAACTGACATCGGATTCGAATTCAGCATTCCAAAGAACCCTTAAATACGAAATTTCATCTAAATAGAAAAATAAAAATTCGTAAGCTTCAAAATTTGGTAGGGAACTTTTGTTTGAATTGATAAAAAGATGAATTTCGCTTAGACGGTTAAACGTATCAACTTTATTATTTTACACAAAATATACGGTGGTAATACGCTTGAAATGCCTTTGGTTTCATCATCCTATCTGGTTTCAAACTCATGTTAAAAATCAAAATGTTTTTCGGATTTTCCAATTTTTGTAATAGGTTTATGTTCATCGAATTTTACATTTATATACAACAAAAGAAAGCTGAGGCTCTCCTCTTTCCAGCGATACCAACCAGTGAATTGTGTGACAAAGTAATGGCGATTTAAAGGTATGTAACCAATTATCCGTTTAAAAATTTCATTTTCCTCGAAGAGGGGGAAAAAATAATATTTTTTAATTTTGTTGAATAGGCGTTTTTCAATGTTTTTTAGGGCGCTGAATTAGAATCTGATGTCAATTTTTGTGTCGAAAAATCTATAGAGGTAGTTTACTTGAAAAACTAATCATTTTTTTAGAATTTAATTAACCTAAACCAAAATCTATGGAGCGACTGTATTTTTCCTAAAATCCGCAATCAAAACTAAAAATCATGGTGCAAGAAACGTGTCTATATCATTGTTTAAACTCAAGATAAAAAATAAATTAGTTTAATGCTATTTTATTTTTTTTCTCGGCTTCTAAGGCCCATTGGTCGGAACGGCAAAATACGTGTCTAATATTTTTTGACCAGGAACCTCCAAAAAAAATTGCCAACAAGATCCGCGAGATACTGAGTGTGTCCTCCCCTTGTTAGTAGGTTTTGAATTTACACATTCTTAAATGGATTTTGAAGCAATAGATATGACAAAATAATATATCTGAACATGAAAAAATTGTATTAACAATATTTTATCTCAAAGATCAACACACACACACACATATATATATATATCAAATAGTACCCTGGCTTCATTCATCGCCGAAATGTTCTGTTAATAATGAATCTGCCCATCGCTCCTACCGTCTCCCTGGTTAACTATGGGCTTAGCAATATTTACAGCTGAATTTTAAAAGTCATTTTGAAGCGAACTTAATAGGTTTTGGCACAAATCGTCAGGTCAGTAAATAAAACATCGTTTGAACTTATGAAATTGATAAAAAAATAAAAAATTGACTTAGCTGGTTTTGATTCTAATGGCCTCAAATACTCACCATTGCTATTAAAATATTCTCAATACATTTCCTCCCAGGTTTTAACAACTATTTTAAGCCACGTGAATAGAAGTTTGAGTCTTTGTTATTGACAAATTATCCAAACGCTTAATATATTTTGTTTATCGAAAAATAATAAACATATTTATTAAATGTGTTTTCTTGTCCTTAAGACTATTAAGTAATTTTTATAGTATGTTAACATAACTACATGCCCTTAAGAATATAAAGTGCTATGTTGAATGGCTGAATATATTGAAAAAAATATTGGGTTAGAAAATTAACAAACATATATTATTTTATTTGCCAACGTTCGGCCATACTATTGATATCCATCATCAGGGCTAAAGCAGAGAAATGTCGAATAAATAAATAAAAAAGAGAGAAAAGGAAAAAAAATAATTTTTTTTTTTTCCCGGTAGGCTTTTATAGACTTACGAAATCTTTAGCCGCCTCCACCAGCCCCTTCTACTTTTGCCTATCTTGAGCAATGACTTTCCAATTAATTACTCGATGATTAGCTGCGTCCTTTTTTATAGTGTCCACCCATCTTAGTTTCGGCCTTCCTCATGGCCTCTTTCCTACCACCGTAGCATTCATAATAAAGAAGAGGGTACTTGTTGGATGGCTTCTTGCTACATGTCAGGCCCATTGTAATTCTTGCTTTCATATCCAGTGCAAGATAAAAAAATATATATAAATAAACAAAATAAAATTGAAAAACGCTTATCACTTGTACAGTTATTATACAGTTGTAAATATAAATAAATAGTTAAAATATAAAAGAAAATAGCTGACTTCCATCACTCCTGGTTTTGTTAATGTCTCTAGGCGTTTGGGACCCATGCCGACCGAGTTTAAACTCATAAAATCAGGCGACAAAGACTTTTGAATCTCAGTACGAAATAATTATATTAGATTATAGCCACTCTGAGGTATTAGACATAATACAGAGGTAAAAATTTTAGTTTGGAATAGGGTTAATAATTGAAGACATCCATACATGGAAATAATCAAATGTAAACAGTTTATTTTCTTTCTTTTTTTGTATACAACTGTATTAATAAAAACACATTTAGTAAATATGCTGTATACAATACAAATAATGGCGTGATTAGAACTTGTAGAGGAACTACCCATTGGTAGTACTCTAATGAAAAGAAGATCACGAGGCCATCTTCTTTTCAGGCGCCTCAGAGGATTACCAGGAATGGAATGGGAAGCAAGTTGTGCAACAAGTGGATTTGGATGAGGAGTGAGTTTATTATGAAAGGAGAGGTATCTGGTTCGTGCCAAGTCGGCGACATATGGGATATTAAGGTCATTATGGATTAATTCATTTGTGAGAAAGTAAGGAGCATTAAGGATTTTTCGAAGGATTTTGTATTGGAGTGATTGGATGCGGGAAGAATTCGATGGTTTAGTGGATCCCCACAGTTCTATACCCTAAGTCCAAATAGGTATGATAATCGTCATATAGATGAGTTTCTTGTGGTGAGTCGGTTATTTTCTTAAGAGATGATTTAGTGAAAACATATATTCCTGCTTTAATTTCCCTAACAACCCTATAGAATATTAAACAAATATTCAATACGTACTGAGTCATAAATATAAAATATGTAAGAATTCTCAGTAATGACATCAACGCGAGAGTTCGTTGAAATGGCATTCTTATAATAAATTGATATCGTTTTTCTCCTTATTTATATGCTTACATAATATACTGATAACGTTGATTCAAATCCTTATCGCGCTAATCCCGACCGTTTGAAACGCGAACCAGCGGAAAAAAAATACGTAATATCAAGATTTTATATATTTATATATATATATATATATATATATATATATATATATATATATATATATATATATATATCCACATATTAGATGGCGGACAGAGCAGGAATCACTGGAATGTTTCCGTGACTGGCCTAAATCAATGAGACTGTTACATGTCAGGCTCTATCAGGTAAACCGACTCGACAATTGAAACGCGTGGAAAACATCCAAACCTCTACATCATAATATAAATTATTAACTGATTTAATTGTTCCCAGCTTAGATGAAAATATCTTGAGGTTTTAATTTTTTTTTTTAATTGCTGGCATCTTATAATGGGGTGAAAAATTATGAGCTAGGCTCATAAAAAAAATATATATTAGTCTCTTAAAGTAATTTTCATAACAAAATAACTTTAGATATTTAACAAAGTTAATTTTCTGCTGTTTAATTCAATTTTAAATTTTAACAATCAGATACTTAACTTTTTGAAAAAAACTAACATTTACAAAAATTTGCTGTAATCAAATTATGTATAGTGCCCCTAACCAAATGTAGTGGAACATATCACCAGGAAAAAATGTAAGTAAATATATAAATTTATATTATTTAAAACATTTCAAATTAATAAAAAAATTTATTTTTTTAATTTCTTCGGATTTACTATTTAATATTAATGTAAACAAATAAAATTTAAAAAAAAAAATAAATAAAAGTATGTTACATTAAAAATGAATCTTTGAAGCGTTTTTGTCTATTACAAAGTAATTATCATCTTTTACATTATATAAAAAAGTAACGTTTTTTTTATCTCAGAGGTTTTAAAAAATCATTTCTTATTCAAATTATATACATTTAACCATTTACATTCCATTGTTGTTGATTAGATAGATAGTTATTAAACTATTCTATAATTCAAATAATTTTATATATATATATATATATATATATATATATATATATATATATATATATATATATATATATATATATATATATATATATATCCCATAAACGCAATAGTTGTAAACAAACAATTCATTTTTTTTACAATAGAATATATCAAACCTTTGGCACTGACTACAAAAAAGATTTTTCAGGATTACAACATTACTTTATCACATAAATACAATGATAATTTAAACAAACTAATATTTTCTAAATTAAAAGACAAAACCATCAAAGAGAAACTGTCAAACGTAATCTATAAAATAAATTGTAAGAATTGTGAGGGAAAATACGTGGGTCAGACCTCCCAATACCTCCACAGACGGATGTATAGTCACAAATATAGCATTGAAAGTGGTAAAGAGGACACAGCTCTAGCGATACACGCTATCAAAAATAATCACGTGTTTGATTTTGAGAGGGTGAGGATACTAGATGTGGAAAAGAATCAACAAAAAAAGGCTCATCCTCGTAATGATGCACATAAAAAAAGATATTAACAGCATCAACACGAGAAATGATTGTTCCAAATTAAATCAGGCCTACCACAATATTCTAAAGGCTATAAGCTAAAAATTAGATGGGCTGTTCTAAAATATTCATGTTTGGTCTACTTTTATCTAATTGCCAAATTTGTATGCAAACTTTTAAGTGTCAAAATTTAAAATTTTTTATTTATTTATTTGTTATTTGAATTATCAAAATTTTTAGTTGAAAATAATGTTTTAAAATATAAAAAGTGTCAAAATACTGTTGTTGTTTTTAGGTTATTGGAGGGTCTGTTTTATTGTTTGTAAAATGATGGATATAAAATTGTAAAAATGTTTTTTTAGGTTATATTAATTGTTATATTATAAGTTTAAAATAGATTGTTAAGTTTTAAATTGTTTTAAATATTTAATTGGGTATTGTTTTAGCATAATGGTTTTATTGTATTTTAACGAAGGGAAATATCCCCTATAGATTTGTGTGTGTTGTCATATGGGGTGTGTGTGTGAATGTTTATATATTGTTCTTCTTTAGTTATAGATTTTAAATTTTAGTTACAAAAAAAAAAAAATTATGTAATTGGACCTCGGACTCTTTGGCCGGGTAGTCCGCCGAGCAGCTCAGTACCCTGGTGTCTGAGCTGGCAAGCACTTGCTGCAGGAGTCGGTGGGCTTACTGGCCTGGAGTTTTCGGGGTACCCAGTTTTTGGTGTGTATTTGTCAAATTTTGTATTATTAATGACTAGAGGTGTGCCAATGTCGGGAAAGATGTTTAAGAATGGTATTGTTTTTTCCAGTTCTGATGAGGACCCCATTAAATAAGGGGGTCGAAACGTCAAAAGGAAAGGAAAGAGGAGAAGGAAGAAATAAAATATGTATATGGATAATTAATATTTATTGTTAAATATAAAGGACCAAAAACCCGATTATTGTTAAACAGTTAATTATATAGTTTCTAAGGGTCGACAAAATATAATTTTGATATTATAAAATCAGGGTAGATTTATTATAAAATACTGGAACAGCAGATTTGTTAGACATTGGTAAACCAATTCTGTATATTTTAATCTTTATTTTTGTTTTCATATTTATTGTTATCTTGGTATTATTATTAAACAACTATGGATATCTTTTATGACATTAGACATTGTTATGGGGAAGATATGTCCATTAAAGCAAAAAAATTACTCTAAATTGGCAAAAAAAACTTTCTTACTTAGAACCACAAAGAGTGTTTCTTCTGAAATGTAGAAAACATAATCTTGTTCCCCCACATATTAGTGACCGTACAAAAAGATTATATGATGTTATTCCAAATAATTCGAGATTTATAAAGATGATGGAAAATATTATTTGCAAAACCGAAATGGCTATTTTAAATTTAGAGATAAAAGAAATATGTTCGGTTATTGCAAAAACTAGATATAAAATTGATATCCTTCTTATAGAGCTTTCTGATAGAATTGATAGTGAGCTGTATTACAATCTAACTGCCGACCAGATGAAGATCTACAGTAAAAATAAAACTTACAAAAAGAACAGTTTGATAAAAAAGTTTAAAAAAATTAGTGGAAGAGCAGATGAAGAATCATCGTCAGGCTTACCAACCACAGCTTTAATAAACCTTACCAATGTAAAAATACCTGAAAATGTACAGAATATTTTGGCTTTAGGACCGAAGTTCAACGTAGAAATTAATAACAAAAATGTTATTAAAAAAATTCCGCATTTTCTTTCTGATGTTGAGTACATGATTCAAACGGTAGAAAAGGATGATAGTAAACAAAATGAACTCTGATTAAAAGTGGTCAATAGTATAACAAATTTATGCAATAAAGTGAAGAATAGTGGTAATAGAAAAAATCCCATTGATAGACAAATAGCAGCAACGAAAATATTTTTATTAAACAATCCGGACGTATTAGTCACGCCATCGGATAAAGGAGGGATGACTGTAGTAATACATCGACAGAAATATTATGAAAAGATGGATCAAATAGTGAATGACAGTCTTCATTATAAGAAAATATCCGATCCTACACAGAAAATAATAAAAAAGAATAATGAAATGGCAAAAACGTTGTTAAATTTACAAACCATAAACCAAGACCAGTATAATAAAATATATACCAACAACGCCTTAGCACCCAAAATTTATGGTCTTCCAAAAATACATAAAACTAACATCCCACTCAGACCAATAGTGTCATTTATAAATTCAGCAACTTTTGGATTATCTAAATTCATAGCGGGAATTTTAAACAAAGCAAAAACAGATAATGACTGGAATGTCAAAAATTCATTTCAATTTAAAGAATTCGTAGAAAAGCAAAAAATTCCGACGGATAATAAATTAATATCCTTAGATGTCATTTCATTATTCACTAACGTTAAAAAAGAAATTGCTATAACGGCGATCTTAAAGAGATGGAAATGTATTACAAAATTTACTTCTATCCCGAAAACTTTATTCATGAGCGCAATAGAGCTATGCTTGGAGGCCTCATACTTTACTTATAAAAATGATTTTTATGAACAGATAATGGGGCTTCCAATGGGTCTGTCACTTTCACCTATATTAGTGGAATTTGTCATGGATGACCTCATTGATGAGGTCATGAGACAGATTCCATTCAAGATTCAATTTTTGAAGAAATATGTGGATGACACTTTACTAAGCATACCGTCAGAAAATGTAAAAGATATTTTACATTATTTTAATAAGGACCAACATATAAAGTTTACTGTGGAGGAGGAGGTGGGGGGTACCATAGTATTTTTAGATACCAAATTAGTCCGAGTGAGGGAAGGTATAGAGGTATCCTGGGTGGAAAAAAATAAAAATGGTACCAGAATTTTGAATTTTAAGTCTAACCATAGTTTAAAGATCAAAATAAATACAGCAAAAAAACCTATTTTACCGGGCTATATCCCTCAGCAGTAATTCTTACAAAAATGACAATATAAAAAGAGTTAAAAATATATTAATAAATAATAACTACCCCAAACGAATTATAGAACATTGTCTACAGGATGCTTTTGACAGTTTGTCCCATAAACGCAATAGTTGTAAACAAACAAATCATTTTTTTACAATAGAATATATCAAACCTTTGGCACTGACTACAAAAAAGATTTTTCAGGATTACAACATTACTTTATCACATAAATACAATGATAATTTAAACAAACTAATATTTTCTAAATTAAAAGACAAAACCATCAAAGAGAAACTGTCAAACGTAATCTATAAAATAAATTGTAAGAATTGTGAGGGAAAATACGTGGGTCAGACCTCCCAATACCTCCACAGACGGATGTATAGTCACAAATATAGCATTGAAAGTGGTAAAGAGGACACAGCTCTAGCGATACACGCTATCAAAAATAATCACGTGTTTGATTTTGAGAGGGTGAGGATACTAGATGTGGAAAAGAATCAACAAAAAAGGCTCATCCTCGAAATGATGCACATAAAAAAAGATATTAACAGCATCAACACGAGAAATGATTGTTCCAAATTAAATCAGGCCTACCACAATATTCTAAAGGCTATAAGCTAAAAATTAGATGGGCTGTTCTAAAATATTCATGTTTGGTCTACTTTTATCTAATTGCCAAATTTGTATGTAAACTTTTAAGTGTCAAAATTTAAAAATTTTTATTTATTTATTTGTTATTTGAATTATCAAAATTTTTAGTTGAAAATAATGTTTTAAAATATAAAAAGTGTCAAAATACTGTTGTTGTTTTTAGGTTATTGGAGGGTCTGTTTTATTGTTTGTAAAATGATGGATATAAAATTGTAAAAATGTTTTTTTAGGTTATATTAATTGTTATATTATAAGTTTAAAATAGATTGTTAAGTTTTAAATTGTTTTAAATATTTAATTGGGTATTGTTTTAGCATAATGGTTTTATTGTATTTTAACGAAGGGAAATATCCCCTATAGATTTGTGTGTATTGTCATATGGGTGTGTGTGTGAATGTTTATATATTGTTCTTCTTTAGTTATAGATTTTAAATTTTAGTTACAAAAAAGAAAAAATTATGTAATTGGACCTCGGACTCTTTGGCCGGGTAGTCCGCCGAGCAGCTCAGTACCCTGGTGTCTGAGCTGGCAAGCACTTGCTGCAGGAGTCGGTGGGCTTACTGGCCTGGAGTTTTCGGGGTACCCAGTTTTTGGTGTGTATTTGTCAAATTTTGTATTATTAATGACTAGAGGTGTGCCAATGTCGGGAAAGATGTTTAAGAATGGTATTGTTTTTCCAGTTCTGATGAGGACCCCATTAAATGAGGGGTCGAAACGTCAAAAGGAAAGGAAAGAGGAGAAGGAAGAAATAAAATATGTATATGGATAATTAATATTTATTGTTAAATATAAAGGACCAAAAACCCGATTATTGTTAAACAGTTAATTATATAGTTTCTAAGGGTCGACAAAATATAATTTTGATATATATATATATATATATATATATATATATATATATATATATATATATATATATATATATAAAAATAGTAAACCCTCCAAAAGAGGATGGTTTTGTTTTTTGTAATTTATTTAAACACCATTCAAAAAGCATATTATATTCATTTCAATGATTTACTTTTTTTTTTATAATATAAATTTAACATAACGTAATTTAAATTACGTTAATTTACTTTTTAATAAAAAATTTTGGAGAAAGAAGTACAAGGAATGAATGAAAAAAATTGTTTATATTAACACAAAAAAGAACCAATTGTGGTTCGCACCAAGTCTTAACTGGTGGGAATGTTTCCGAAGTTCTATCATGTATTTCAGATAAGTGTAAGAATTAAGTTAAAACAATTTTAATTTTTCTATACATTGAAAAATGATCTAGTAATTTGAAGGCATTTGGAGTTGTAACTCACAGATTTGAATGCCGATTTTTGCGTGGGTAGTAGGGACCTGTAATAGTGCGAAACTAGAGTTATAGCAGCCGCCAATGGGCAATAGGAGCCAAGAAAAAAAATAAAATATGAAAATCACGTTTTATTTTTTTTCTCAGCTCTCAGTCAAGATAGAGAAATGATTAGTTTAGCCCAAATCCGGAGGTCGCAGGATTTCCCCTTATTAAAATATCTCAAGTTATAGCTGACCTCGGATTTTTTCATTCACATCAGTTTTTGTCCACTAAAATCTGGAGTAAATCCAATGTTATATGCATGGATAAAAAGCAGAATGTATGCTGATTCTTGTGATGCTATTTCTATTGTGACCGGTTGAACACAGCAGTTATTATGGCCTTTATAAATTCTTGATGAAATCTCAACTTCAAAATTTTAAACCCCTCGAAAGGGGTAAAAAATCAATATTTTTTGATTTTGATAAAATTTCACATATAAGTGTTTTATGGTACGTTAAATCGAGATTTGAGGTCATTTGTTCATGAAAAAATGTTTCCACGGATTTACAGTGGATTTCCTTTTAATTTTGTCATTTTTTTGGAGTTTTAGAGCACTCTAAGGCCGGGTAGTGTTTTGAGCTTAACAGAGGTATTTTTATTTAAAATAGCATACATAAGTACAGTTAAACGTGAAAGAATCACTTCTCTATCTTGAATGAGAGCTGAGAAAAAAAATAAAACGTGATTTTTTTTTTTTTTTTTTTTTTTCTCGGCTCCTAATGCCTATTGGCGGCTATAACTCTAGTTTTGCACTGTTATAGGTCCCTATTACCCACATCGGGTATTCAAAATCGGTATTCAAATCTGTGAGTTACAACTCCAAACGTCCCCTTGTAAGTTAATTTTCTGCAGTTGAATAAAATAAGATTACTTACTGAGTATTTATTTATATTTATTTAGCATTTAAAAAAAAATAAATAAATAAAGATTTTATACATAATTTTCGAAAAAAGTTAAAAATCTATCTAATAATCGTTGTATCTACTGCAAAATATTTAGTGCTTTAGCATTTTTTAAATTACTTATAAAAAAATGTTTTTTTCTCATAAATTATTGAAAAAAATATTTCTTATTAAAATAAATATATTTTACCATATATCTTTTACTTTAAATAATTAGGATGGTTATTTGACTATTTTGTAGTTAAAACTATATTGTTAGAAAATAGGTGATAGTTCATTTCAGCTCATTTGTACCAGCATATTATATATATATATATATATATATATATATATATATATATATATATATATATATATATATGAAATCCTAATTTTTTGGTAATCCGAACCTTCTTGGTTTCATTTAATCCTGATTAGCAAGTCTACTTGATTGTTCAAGCATACGGTGCCATCGTAACTATATGACATTAATCAATCATTTTTATTTTCACGGTACGGCCTTAGAGATCACGCCAATATCATTATTTTCATTTCTTTTTATACCCCGTCTCTGCTTCCTTCTCTCTTCCTACCTTTTCCTCATTCTTTCCGATTGCTCCTTCCTCCGTTCCTCGGTCCACGCTATTTCCTTATCTCTCTTTCCCACTAGGATATTAATTTCTTATACTCTTTTCCTATAGCCATCCCTATCGAAACAGTCTTGGTCTGTTATTTTCCGTCTCCCAGTTTCTTCCTTCATCTGTTTGATAAATCACCCAGCACTCTTGTATCTTCTCATTTTATAGAAGATAATCAATAAATTTTATTCTTTTTTTTTTTTTTTTTTTTTTTTTTTTTTTTAAATTCGTTAACTTATAAATAATGTTCTATATTCTTCTGAGAACAAGTATACCTCTGTAATAAAGTACTAAAACCAATACATAAATAAAAAGATGGACTAAATCTGTGGTATCAAGGAATAAATTTAAAACTTTTAAGTTTCTAAAGTATATAATCTCAACTTTTCAAGGTGGACAAAAAATTAACATGAATATTGTATGTTTTATTCATTACTAGTGTAGTCATTAAGCTATTTTATAGTTAAAATTATATTTTTCGAAGTCCTTGGTTTTTCTTTTTTTAAGTTAAAAAAAAAAGGTTTTTTTTTCATATAAATATTAAACAAATATTTCTATAAAAACAAAAGTTTAATTTTATAGTTAAATGTACGTTGTTAGAAAATAGGTGATAGCTATTTAATTATTATATAAGGAGATGTTAATGAGGATAAAAATCAATTATATTTCCTAAAAACAAGTATTTTTTATTAATCAAAAATATTAGTAATAATATGGGCGACGTTTAATGGCCATTGCCATATTTTCAAGCGCTTGAATATATTTTTCATAGCCATTAAAATGTTAACGTCAATATCATAAAATCTTTTCTTATTTATCCGATTTTAAAGTGTTAAATTACTTTCATATACGTTTTGCCAATACATCTTATCCATAGAGTCACAACATGATTAATTGTGATTAATATGATTAATATCACCTCATTAAGGTGATAGTTCATATGAGTTTGTTAGTATCAATATCTTACATTTATTACGTTTTTTTAAAATAAATAACGTCAGTATCTTTACATATATTTATCTGAGAACAAGAATTATCTTTAACCTCTTCAACGTTTGCATTAAAACTCATTTATGATGAAGATATGTAAAGAAGAAGGCGAATGAAATCTGTGGTTTCTAGGGTGTTCTGTATAATCGTATATATATATATTGTACTATAAACTATAATAAAATTCTTAAATATTCTCGGTGGATCAATAAATAGATTAAAAATGTCATTTAAAAAAATGTTAAAAATATATTTAAGTTTCTTATTTTTAATATATTTTATTTAATGTATTTATTTATATAGATTAAGTAAAATTGGTGTGACGGTGGTGTGTGTGGCAGGGAGCGGTGGAGGGTTAGCCCAATGTCGGCTAGTCCGCTGGCGGGAGGCGGAGGGGCTCAGTCGGGTTCGACATGGTCTTCCTGGTAGCTCTTCTCTTCCTCGCTCCAGCCAACGCACAGCGCTCCATCTTCGACCTGTACCGTGAAGTGATGGATATACCTCATGGAGCAACAAGAGATATAAAAGTGTTCGAGAAGGAATACGACTTCATCGTAATCGGCGCTGGGTCCGGAGGCAGTGTCGTCACCAACAGACTCACAGAAAAAACTGACTGGTCTGTCCTCCTCGTGGAAGCTGGAAAAGAAGAGATACTAATTACTGATATCCCACTTCTAGTTTCTTACATCCTGAGCACCGAATACAATTGGGGATATTCCACAGAGCCGCAGAAAGGCGCCTGCCTCAGCATGAATTACGGTAAATGCAGTTGGCCCACGGGCAAAGCCATGGGTGGTACCAGTGTCATAAATTATATGCTTTACACCAGAGGCTTCAAAGCCGATTATGAATTCTGGAAGTCTCTAGGAAACGATGGATGGGGATACGACGATTTACTCCCATACTTCTTAAAGCTTGAAAACATCAACGTGCCTAGCCTTAATAAGTCTACATATTACGGAAAAGGTGGTTACATGAATATCGAAAGACCGAAATGGAGAACCCCCTTAGCGAAAGCTTTTCTTGAAACTGGAAGAAATCTTGGTTACCCCGTAGGCGATAGAGATAGCCTAAGTAATGAAGGATTTTCCTACGTCTTAACGACGACAAAAGACGGAGCCAGAATGAGCGCTTCGAAAGCGTTCCTCAGGCCTATAAGAAACAGGAAGAACTTGCATGTTTCGAAAAGGACAAAAGCTACCAAAATATTAATAGATAAAAGGACTCGAAAAACGATCGGAGTTGAAGTAGTAAAAAACAGAAAGAAATACGTTATAAGAGTGAGGAAGGAAGTGATCTTGTCCGCTGGAACCTTAAATTCACCTCAACTGCTCATGTTGTCGGGAATCGGACCTAGTAAGCATCTTCGACAAATGGGAATACCAGTCATCAAAGATTTGAAAGTTGGTTACAATCTTCAAGATCACGTATCCATGGCAGGATTGGCTTTCTTTATCAATGATACAGTTTCCATAGTTGAGGACAGGTACAGAAATCCTCGCTATATCATCGACTACTGGCTGAACGGAAATGGGCCCTATACTCTTCCGGGTGGAGCTGAAGCCATGGCCTTCTACGAAACCAAGTTCAACCGCAGGCCTGGTCATCCAGATATAGAGCTCGTCTTTGGACCTGGGGCTTTTACTGGAGACATCGGCGGCTCAATTAGGAAAAGCTACAACATGAACGAGACTTTTTATGATGCAGTTTACAGGCGGTTTCAGGGGCGAGACGCCTACAATATCGTCCCAGTTCTACTAAAACCCTACAGTAGAGGAAGAGTACTACTCCGTTCAAAGAATCCCTTTCGTTGGCCATTGTTTTATGCCAACTATTACACTGACAGGAGGGACCTTCTCAGGATGGTAGAGGGGATAAAACAGGTAAGATTTTTTACGTATATTGCTTGCAACCGTAAGATTTAAATTTTCTTTTAACATTCTATCACCTTAGTTAAGATACATTAATTAGTACAATAAAACTGTCAAAGGAAGTAATATTTCTGTACAATTTAGAATAAATCATCTAAATGTCTGGCATTGGTTACATATTTGAACTTTCGGTACTCCTGAGACGGCATGGTAAACATTTGCTCTGACTGCCGTTTATCTTGACTTGTGTGAAGTGGATCCGGAATATTTCTGCAAAGTCATTGTTCACACCCTGGCCAAGCTCAGTAACTTCCTGTTAAATCGATTGAGACAAGGCTGTTAATAACGATGAAACAATATCATAAAATACGTATTAATGATGCTAGAGAAAAAAACGAAAGCTTATATTATAAACAACATATTAATATAATAAAATAAAAATTAATCGATTGCCCTCGTAACGAAGTATGATTAATAACCACAGTACTAAGTTGACATTAATAAGTTATAAACATTTTCTAGTTTCCCAAATATGTTTATAAACATTACCTTTGTATTGCTAACCTATCTCATATTAGTTTTTAAATGAATTTAATGAGGTAAAAAACTGAGTAAAAACAGTATTTTAACATAAAAAACAAAATAACGACTTAAAACATGCCTCAATAACGTAAACAACTATAATTTTGGTAAACAAGGAAAAAAACGATACCTATAAAATAAATTGCACATAGATTCTTAGTGAGACACTTTTGGAAAAATTTAATAAGCAATAGTTAGAACAAAATTGTTAAAATATAAAAACGAACACTATAATTTGAAAAAATTTAAAGCTATAACTAAGCAAAATTCTAACAGCATTCGTCAATAAACTTGCACATAGATGACAAAAAACTTATTAACAAGAAGCAAAACGTTATCCCAAATAATTTGGAGTTTAACCAGCCTATTAACTCCTTAACTTCAAAATATCCTCGTTTATTGTTTTTTTTTAGGAGGAACAATGCTGCCTAAGACTTCCTCGTTTATTGTTTTTTTTTAGGAGGAACAATGCTGCCTAAGACTTCTTCCCACAGCCAAAATATACTTGGTGCAAATTCATTCCTAATTCATTTTAAAAAGGGGATTCTATTTTATGTTCAAATACCATGACTTTTGGCAAATATTTTGAGCAAAATGAATATCATATATTTAAATTAAAATAATTATAGAATAAAATTAATGCGAAACGAGAAATATTTAGTTGTTTAAAGCACAACTTCATCCCACAAAGGAATCACACTTGTTGAAACACTACAATCAGCTAACTGTTATAAAACATGAGAGGTAACTAGGATCAGCGTTAAAATTCCTTAGACCTAATCAGTGTTGTCATAAGTAAGTAAGAAATATAAAAGATCCCTCATTTAGACAACAGCAAAACACTTTTTCTTCAACTCAAACTTTATAGTGAACTTGGTGCAAAGTTAACTAACTGGTACAAAGTCAGGCCGTTTTACGGTTCTCCTAAAAGCCTTAAAATCTGACATAATATTCGATTGTCGAACAAAACACAAGTTAATACAGAGAAGTTGGTCTGATACATATTAATATACTTTTACGTCAAAAGGTCAACAAGCCATAAAAATCTAAAATCGTAAATATTTATGTAACAGTGGATACTAATTATTTTTTAAAATTAAATTTATTTAACTACTCATTGACAAATATTATTATGGGTTCAGGACTCGTTTAAGGAAAAGCAGTCGCAGTCAGATGTCTTAAAAATGAAGTTTAAAACAAACTCATATCTCACTTGTGGTACGCATAATGGTATAGAAGGATCAACACAATTAGGTTTAGTGAATTAGTTGCTATTACTATTGGAATTATTTTATTTCCAAACTAGTTTTAAATTTTTAAATTATTACTTCTTTTGTTGAGTACTAATATATTGGATTTATTGTCTTACATTTATAAAAACTTCAATACAAACACCCCGTCAAAAGTATTGCAACACCCATAATTCTCGAGATTTTCCTGGTTTTTACCTTAATCTATACTTGGTTTATATTCATATTAATATTATTTATTAAATTTGAGACATTAAGGATTAGAAACGAATGTTTTTCCCTGATAATAACAAACGATGGAATTTTAGATTATTTTTATTTAAATTTATTTCTGTCCATGTTTATCATTCGTTTCGTTATTAACAAGTATGCCAAGACTAGTGGCAGCAGTCATTCAAGCCAGAGGGGGCAGTATGTCTTTTTAAATATAAATAAAAAATTTAAAAGTTAAAATCGTAAAAAATTAAAATTTTAAAAAGTAAGTTTTCTAACTTTTTTGTTTATTGGAAGAAATATTGTAATTTATTTTAATGAAAATTGTTTATGTCTAGTTTATGAATGCTTATTGTAGACTTCAGAACCTTTCTTCATTATGAAAAAAAATAAGTGCTGATGTTTTAAAAATTTAGTATGTTTTAGAAATGATGATGGATGCTTAACATTCGAAAATAGTTATAAAATAAACTAATTCCAATAGAAGTGGCAATTAATTCATCAATCCTAAACTCATTCGGAGTTATGAGTTACTTACACATTTCTCAAGAAAATAATTAAGAATGAATAAATTAATTAATTAATTATCATCTAATGATATTTTAAAGTAAAAGTATTAAGTAAGAAATTTAATGATTTTCGTTTGGGTAAAAGTTATCATTAGTCTACCTTAAGACAAAGAACTAATAAACAAATAACAAATAACTAAGAACCAATAAAAAATATTTAATAAATAATTTTTTTTCTTCAAATTTTAGTCCTTATTGTTTTATACTTATTGTTTAGAACCGCTTCAACTGAAATATTTTAATATTTCTGGGGGTGATTTTCCCTATGCAATTCTCTGAAACCGCCATTAGTATTATTATTAAAACCAAAATATCGCTAATATGAGAGTCTTTGCTAATTTTGGATCAGTCCACATTAATAATAAATATACGCTTTGGGTAAACTTTTTAACTTTAAATCAGAAGAAATACTGATTATTACTATATTTATGTTTATTTTAAATAAAGCATTTTTGATGCATTTATCTGTGAGATGAATTTGTTTTATGATACCAAGAAAAATTAATAAACTTTTGTCTTAGGCATAGCTTAATACTTATCAATAGAAGCAGTGTATAATAAATTCTAAAAAATATTAAGGAATTGAAGATTACATTTTTTTAATATATAAAAAAAAGGCTTACAAAATATTTAAAAGATTAAATTAAAAATTAATTTAGTTTAAGGTAATTCGATTTTTAGGTTAATTTCCTGAGTTTCCTGGCGCTGTCAAAATAAATTTAAAATATTTAAGAGATTTATATTAGACCATGATTCTTTTTTAACTTGTGTAAAAAAATATGGTCATATGTGATCCCAAAATTAAGCGAAACATGTAATATATCTTCGTATCAAAAACATGTGAACGATTCGTTTTTCTAAACGATTTCTGTTCGTTTAAAAATAAGAATAAATTTTATAAACAGTTAGTAAATTATTAAATATATTTTAGTTACGTTTCAACTAAATCTCCAGTTCCAACATTCAATCAAAGGAAAACATGTTATTTATTTATTTTTATTTTTTTTTAATAAAAAATAACTGAGAAGAGCTACAAAAATGAAAACAAGTGTTAAAAATAGCAGATTGGCCTGCGATACGCATTAGGTAACCAAAATTAAAGTATATTTCGAAATTATATGACGGTTGTTTTCTAGTAACATTCTATTGTTTTCTTGCGCAACAAAAAAATAACATTATTACTTTATGATACGTTAGATAAAACTGTCCGTCATTGTTTATAGGTTTGTTCCAATCTACTGAACTCATCTTTCTGGCCAATGTCCCCGCTAGAGGCTGCCAGATTGTATATTTTATTAAACATTTTTTTTTTTTTTTTCTAAAACTTTTATTCATTAATTATTACAATCTGCTACAAATGTGAGCAATAAGTAATATAGATGGCTTTATGATTACGTCCACACATTAAAAGAAAAAAGAGAACAGAAAAGAATTATGCTATATATAAATAACACAAAATATACGATGTACAAATAAGTGAAATATATAAATTAAAAATATCTATGTAAAATAAAATAAGAAAATAAAAATAAAATATAATAAAATAATAAAAATAAAAATTTACAGCCCAAAGAAGATACAAGAAGGCTATAGGTTGAGACCTAATAAGGAAATACACAAAGAAATAAATTATTTAGAAACGGAAATAAGAATACGAAGATTAAGGTTCTATGGGCATATGAGGATGCATCCAAAGAGATTAAATAGAGAAATCTTCTATAAAATGAGAGGATACAAGAGTGCTGAGAGGTATATCAAACAGATGAAGGAAGAAACTGAGAGACTGGAAATAACAGACTAAGACTGTTTCGATAGGGATGACTACAAAAAAAAGACTAAAAGAAATTAAGGTCCTTGTGGAAGAGAGAGATGCGAGAAATAGTGTGGACCGAGGAAAAAAGGAAGGAGCAATCGGGAAGAATGAGGAAGAGGTAGGAAGTAATAAAGTAGGAGAAAAGGAGTATGAAAAGAAGTGAAAAAAAATGTAATAGTAAAAAATAAAGCAAAATTAAATTAAAAGTTAAAAATACAATCATACTTAATTTACAGCAAACACACATCCTTGGGATCCCCCAGCCAGACCTGTCCCTCCACTCATGGAGGGAAATACCAGGTACAGAGAGATCCCAGCTCTTCTCTCTCAGCTGCATCACTGGTGTAAAAAAAAACAACTAAAAAACAGTGGAGGCTGAGTGAGAGCGCTGTATAACAGACACTCAGGGCATGAGATTGAACAATTTACGGATTTAAAAAAAAATATAATAATGCATTTGAAAAACTTATATCCAGGCCTTTCAGATCTTTCGGTTTATCAATTTTTATAGGTATCATAAAACAAATTCATCTCTTATCCACTCCAAAATCCTTCGAAAAATCCTCAATGCTCCTAAATTTTTCATAAATAAACTCATCCACAATGAAAATAATGTTCGAAATTTACTGATATAGCCCAAAGCAGATTCCTAAATTTTCATAGTAAACTCCATAACAATTCAAATCCAATAGTCTCTTAATATGCTTCCCATTCTATCCCTGCTAAATCACCGAGGTGCCTGAAAAATGATGGTCTCGGGACCTTCCCATATAGAACTTTTATTGCAGAGCTATCTGTGGCTAGCTGTTTTAAAAGCAATTGACAAGTTATTATGAACGTTATCTTCACATTTATTTGGTGTATTTTGTTTTGTATACAGTTGTAAATTCCAATAAATAGGAATGTAAAAAAGACGACTACAATCTAAAAATACACATCACAAATTGACACAACCTCATACAGAAGACCTACCTTTTTCAACCTTTTTCATTTCTCAGATAACTGTCTATAACTGACTATAACTGTCCTGTTTTTGCAATAAGAGTATTAATTTATTTAAAAAAATTAACGCTACAAGGAAAAGAATGCCCACTTTCAAAAAACAAATTATTTAAAAACTACATTTATGAAATGAACAAAACAAGAAGATAAAAGAACAGATTTGCACACAATGACATTGAATTGTGTAATATTTTTATTTTATTTTGTTTCGTATTTCTTTTTCATTTTGTTACAATTACGTTGTGATACTTATATTCATCAAACATGTTAATTTTGTAATCAGTAAAGTCATTATATAGGAGGAACACAATATATATATAATTATATAAGGTAAATGTATGGTTAGTGGACAAAGCTCCAGTAGTGGCTACTCACAATCAGATAATTAAAATAAAATTGAGTGCAAATTTAAATGCTCTTGAGGGATCAGAGTTGTAAAAATCATATTAAAGTATAAACGAGTAAATTTGATAAATAGGAAAAAAAAAATAGAAAAATGGGAAGACCTGGTAGATGTGTATTCCTTCAGATTTTTCGTATGTCTGGTCGGTTTTTCTGTTCCTACAGACAATAAATTTAAAATGTAACTATTGCAAATATTTATTTGGTCATTTTCGTATTGATCCTTCTATGGTATACCATCATGCGTACCTGAAGTTATTTATTTTCTGTCAAAATGATTTGGATTTGGTCGTTCTTAGTGTAAATGCTAAAACTGCGTTGTATTTTTAAAACTCTCTTTATTATAAAACAAAATAAAGTGTATACCGGTTTTGAGTCAGAGCAACGAAACTGACTGTAAGAGTATATACGAAAGAACTTGAGTTGATATGGCTGTAGTCACATGATATCATCGAGAACGTCTTCCTCAATCACTCCCCCTTATAAAATTGCGTTTTAAAACATCGAATGCAGTATTATAATGAGGTAGTAAGTATGTGTTTCCGTAATTCTCAATTATTTTCGATTCAATCTGTCCTGTTGATTTTCCTTTCATTCGATGTATATGCCTAGTCTCAACTTCGGAGCTCTAGTCGCGATAGCTGAAAGGGAACTGTTGTTAGAGCCGGTTTCCGTTGAAAGTGAAACTCCCCAGACGTGAAGCCTCTACAAAGGATTGATCCTTCTGGAACACTAGCGATCACGTGGTTCTTCGATTCATTTAGAAGAATCGTCCTGTCCTGAATCAATTGCCAGCTAATGATACAAGAGCAGACACGGTTAATTGAAAACATGGTACCACTTCGTATTGATTACCAATTCTTTAGACAGTGGGATTCTTCTGAATTCTAAAGCGCGGATCCGATAATTTAATTTTTAACCATGGAACCTGTTTTACCCGTGGCCTAGTTTAAAATTGATACGTTTTTGAGGCGATTACGTGTAGTTCGACACTCTCTAGCTCTGTTGGTGTTCCAAAATTCGCTTATAGTTTCCCAATCAGAAATTGAATAAAAATACTTTTTGTTATATAACATTTGTCGCTAGGACCTTCCGTTTAGGAGCTATATTGGTTGAAAAAAGTCACGTTTGAAACATATATTTTAAGAACTTTGTTTATTTCGAATAATCATTAATTGTGAATTTAATTTAAATCATACAGGTATGCGGAAAAAAATAGAGAGCATAATAGCGTAGACAGTCAGCAGGGTTAAGACTAACGTGATCTTACTCATTTATCTTTAAAAGAAGCAGAAATAATTAAAATTTAAAACCAATCTCCTGTAGAAAAATGAATCACTGGTAAACAAGAAAAAAATATATAGAAAAAAAAAAAAGCGTTTACGGTCAAGGGGGCAACCCCTAAAACATGTTACATTCTTTCTTTAGGCTACAGGCTCAAGGAGGCCTTTTTTCTATTTATTATTTATTGATATCTAAATCTGTAAACAGAACAATCAGGTATACATCAAGTAAATCTGTGGAAAATGATAACAATAATACGTACAGAACTACTCATCAGTACTTCAATGAAAGTTCTCCGTTAGAAGGTCCCTAAGCTAAATTCTTTATAGAAACATCTAAGGGTTATTGGGAATCGAGTGGGAAGCATGTTAGTATCCCAGAGGATTCGAGTATAATTAGGAGCATTCAGGATTTATGAAGGATTGTTGATACGAGAAGATGGAATGGTTAAGTGGAGCACTAAAGCTCAACACAGTAGGTCCAAATTTGTCTAATTACTGACTTATGAGTCTTTTATAATTTGTAAGAAACTTTGAACGTTTTTCTAGTAAATTTTGGAGTAGTCTATAACGTCGAGCAGTTTCTTGTCGTCTTAGTCATGTAACTTTTAATTTTAATTTAACTAAAAAGTCCAGCCAGCAGGAAGTTTTACTAAAGATCGAAAGTTTTATTAATTTTATTAATTTTATTTTCAATTATCGGTATAATTCAAAAATCTTCAAAACCATTTCCATTCTCTAATTTAGGGTATATTTTTTAAAATGAATGGTACTGACCAATAACTTCTGAATTTTGTCCAAGATAGTTTGGATATATTCCCCCATTTAGTCCAGCAACTAGCTAGTTAAAAAAATGGAAATATACAAGTTTTTTCTAAAATGGTTTTTAAATCTAGGGTTTTCGAGGGTGCCGAATTTGAATTTTAACTTCAAAGAACGTTGATTCTTTGTTTCCAATATAAAAAACAGTTTAAAAAAAAAAATTAATTTCCTGTATATCATGCCTTGTATGTTTATTAGTCAAAACAACAGTTTGGGCGATCGATTGCGTAGAAATAATATTTGAATAACTTGATACTTAAACGATAATAAAAAGTTTGTTTTTTTTTATTTAAACACTGGATTCTGCGAGTGAAGCTGCTGAAAGAGCATCGCTGGGATGCTACAAATTTCTATTTTAAATTCCATAGCTTTCAGACTACTTCAACATTTACTAGACAAACGTTCAAAGCTCCCAATTTATTACAAAAGACTCATATACATGACTGTGATTAGACTTGTTTGGACGTACGGAGTTGAGCTTTGGGGCTCCACTAAACCATCCAATTCATCTCGTATTCAATCCTTACAATCCAAAATCCTTCGTAAAATCCTCAATGCTCCTTACTTTGTCACCAATAAACTTATCCATAAAGACCTTAATGTGCCATATGTTGCTGATTTAGCCCACACCAGATACCTATCCTTTCATAGTAAGCGCCATAATCACTCAAATCCGTTAGTTTCTCAACTTGCTTCCCACTTCATTCCTGATAATCCTCCGAGGCGTCTGAAACGAAGATGGCCTGGAGACCTTCTAGTGTAGAAGTTTTAATAAAGTGCTACTGATGAGTAGTTCTTTCCAAGTTTTAACATGTTATTATAATCGTTGTCAATACATTTACTTGATGTATATATACTGTACAGTTGTTAATTTCAATAAAAAAAAATAATAATAAAATAAAATAAAATAAAAAAATTCCATAGCTAATTTTATTTTTTTTTTTAATAAAAGGATTTACGAATTATTTGCCACTTCTATCGGAATTTGTCTATTCGAAGTCTAGTTTCGAATGTTAAACATTCACTCACGGTTCATAACTTCAAGAAGCCATTTAACTTTTTGCCACTTTACTTGAGCAACTAACATGTTTGATTTCCTGTTTTACATTTTAAAACAGACCTATTTCGACATAAAGAGTTAAGCTTCGGGGCTCCACTAAACCATCTAACTCATCTCGTATCCAATTCTTGCAATCAAAAATCCTTCGAAAAAGTCCCTAATACTTTGTCACCAATAAACTCATCCATAAAGACCTTAATGTTCCATATGTTGCTGATTCAGCCCAAACTAGATACCTATCCTTTCATAATAAACTCCATAACTACTCAAAACTAATAGTCTCTCAACTTACTACCAATTTTATTCACGCTAACCGAACAAGGTGTCTGAAATGATGATGGCCTCGGGACCGTTTCATATAGTATGTCATATTTACTGTATGTATGTTTTGTTTTTTTATGTACAGTTTTAAACATCAATAAATAGATAATAAAAAAAAAAATACATTTTAAAATTAATGTACAAACCTTCTCTGTATCAAACCTGGCCTTCTTACGAAATGATTCAAATAGAAGAGGCAAACTATTCTTCAGTCGAAATAACATAATTAAAAAAAAAAAAAAAAAAAAAAAAAAAAAAAAAAAAAAACTGAACAAGATGAAATTTCCTATTCATGACAAAAGGATGAAAGTTTTTACATTGGTTTATCGACTTTAGTACGCTAAATAGTGCGATAATATTTGTTTTTATTTTTATTTATTATTTTTTTATTGTGATAATTATTTTTCTTATTATTCTTGTGTAGTTAGAGGTATTTTGTTTATTTTTATTTTAGATATTAAATAAATGGATTCACTACCATCTGTTTTACTCATTGTCTAGAGAAGAACAGATTGTAGTATTTATTAAATAAAGCAGATCTTCACTCCAAAATTACCGCACGGTAATCGCGCCATCATTTCATAAATATCAATACTACTTCATTACAAAATTCCTCAGAGTTGCAAACATACCAATCTCTAGGATTAGCCGTTGTGAAAACTTTTTAAGGAATTTACCATTCTGAATAGGATTACTAAAGAAGAAACATTTTTTCTCTGTTGAAACTTTCCGAACACTCAGAATGACAACGCACTCTCGCCGGTGTGTATGCAACACCTCCTAAAGTTAAGACGACATAAGATTTAGAGGATTCACCGGTTTTGGTAAGTTTCGGTCTTTTGAAAGACTTAAGTAAGTTGCTTTTACCTCGTGACGAATATGGAACAGGTTTGAGTGGCATTTGTTACGTTTCCCGATCGAACAAATTGGCAACGTTGAAATGGAATACTTTTATTTTATTTCTTGGAGTAGTCCAATTTATTTTAAATACTAGTTAAGCGCAAAATTAACAAACTTTATCCGATTTTTATCGTTAGTTGTTAATTAAGAATTTGGTTAATTATTAGATATAAATGTAAAGTTTTGATTTAAACAAATGATTGTACCTAATGAATATGTATTGACATAATTAGTATATATACTGACTGAGGATAAAATACCACTCTAAAGGTTTTTTGTTTTGTTTTTCTCGTAAAAACGTTTCATTATTTTTTAGATGTTTACGTCCCCATATGTTTTAACCAGAGAAAATGAAATAGGATTATTAAAGAATTTCGATGTTTGATGAGTTACCGTTAAACCAAATTTCGACCATGCCTTGAATGTCATTTATTTTCATAATTAGTAGTATTTATAGACTGATTTAAACTGAATGACATAAAGATAAATATTTATTAATTGTCAGAATATTAGAGTCATCATCTTACTATTTTACTATTCTTTATTATTATTTGGGAAAAATAATAACAAAAAACATAATCAAAAAATGAACAATCAGTGACAATAGTATTGATGAGATTATATTCTGAAATATTGAAAATTGACTCTATAACACCATTAACACTTGTTTTTATTTTGATTAAATTTATTTGTTTTTTTGCCATGCTTTTTAATTAAATTTTCATATTAATTCAAATGCAAATATTAGATATTTTTATATTTCTATGGGTTGTCCCAAAAATAATGGTTGTTTCCTCGTTTTCATTAAATTACTGAACATTTGCTTCTAGTGCCTTCCACGAACGTTTCTCAGAAAAAAAATGCAGAATAAAAGTTGTAAAGCTTTAAATGTACTTTGAGTTTATACTTTTCTGGCACTTGAAGCAAATGTTTAAAAAAAAATAAGGTAAACAAAATTTTTTTCTCGAAAATTATTGATTTTAGCGTATATCTTGAACACCGCTGCTTTTTCGATTATTTATCAAAAACGGTAGACTCTAGAAAAATATGCTACAAATCAAAATTAGAGCTAATTAAATTGCCTGTAAAATTAATTTTATACATATTTGTCGAACTTCCAACCGTTTTCGATATATACGTCATTGAAAATCGATAGATTGTTTTAGAAAAACATTTTTACTCCACTTTTTGTCAAACATTTGTTTCAAGTGGAAAAAAAATATATATAAAATTAAAGTAAATTTGATGCACTACAACATTTATTCGAACATTTTTTCTAAGAAACGATTGTGGAAGGTTCTAGAAACAAATGTTTGACATAAAGTATGTTTGTTTTTTTGTTTTGTTTTTTCGATAATTATCGATTTTCAATAACGTATTTCTAGGAAACCGTTGAAAGTTCGATAAATACGTATAAAATTAATTTTATAGGAAATTTTATTAGCTTTAATTGTGATATGAGACATATTTTCTAGAGTCCACCGTTTTCGAGATGTAATCGAAAAACCCAAAAAAGGAAACTTAGGTCACCCCCATGGGCGGGGACTTTTATTAACTTTATTTTCTAACTAAACCTAACGAAGCCCTGAGGTGAAAAATAATGGCATATTTCATGTAATTTACAATATGTTTATTGACTGAACTAATACGAAATGAAAAATAAACTTTATTCTGGGACTTACTGCCCCCTTAGAACAATAATATTTCACAATTGTTCTCACTGCTTACAAATCAAATGCTGCATTGATTACGGCGCATATTGTAGACAGGCAAAAAATAAAATAAAATAAAAATATATATAAATAAGGTGAAATAAATATATTTGAAAAAAAAAAAAAAATAATACCAGTAAAAATTAAATTAAATTAAATTAAAACTTAAAAATCCAATCATACTTTAGATAAACAATTTATTAATCAGAAGTCGATAGAAATAACATATCTTTAACAGTAAAAATTCGAAATTCTATTTAGAGGAGCCAAGATGGCAGATATGAACTGACAAGGGGAGGACACACTCAGTCTCTCACGGATCTTGTTGGCAATTTTTTCGGAGGTTCCTGGTCAAAATATATTAGACATGTATTTTGCCGTTCCGACCAATGGGCCCTAGAAGCCGAGAAAAAAAATAAAATAGCATTAAACTAATTTATTTTTTATCTCGAGGTTAAAAAATGATATCGACATGATTCTTGCACCAAGATTTTCAGTTTCGATTGCGAATAAAAGGAAAAATACAGTCGCTCCTTAGATTTTGGTTTAGGTTAATTAAATTCTAAAAAAATTATTAGTTTTTCAAGCAAACTACCTCTATAGATTTTTTCACACAAAAATTGAGGTCAGATTCTAATTCAGCACCCTCAAAAACATTAAAAAACGGTTATTCAACAAAATCAAAAAATATCATTTTTTTTTCACCCTCTTCCAGGAAAATGAAATTTTAAAACCGATTATTGGTTACATACCTTTAAATCGTCATTACTTTGTCATGCAATACACTGGTTGGTATCGCTGGAAAGAGGAGGGTCTCAGCTTTCTTTTGATGTATATAAATGTAAAATTCGATGAACAATAACCTATTTAAAAAATTGGAAAATCCAAAAAACATTTTGATTTTTAACTTGAGTTTGAAACCAGATAGGATGATCAAACCAAATACATTTCAAGCGTATTGCCACCCTATATTTTGTGTAAAAAAATAAATTTGATACGTTAAACCGTCTAAGCGTAAGTCATGTTTTTATCAAATTAAACAAAAGTTGCCTATCATTTTGGTCAGGCAAACTTTGAAGCTTACAAACTTTTATTTTTCTATTTGGATGAAATTTCGTATTTAAGGGTTTTCTTGAATGCTGAATTCGAATCCGATATCGGTTCTTGTGAAAAAATTATATTGAATATACTTCACTTGAAAAATTTTAGCTTTTACACTGTAATATGTGATAGAAAATTCTTTTAGCCCTAGAATCCTATCTCAGCACCCTCAAAACTCAGGAAACGTATGTATATATATATATATATATAGATATCAATAAAAAAAATATATATATATATATATATATATATATATATATATATATACTAATTGGGAGAAATAATTTGTTACTTTGTTACGTTTGTTACGTTTCCTGTCCAAATGGTAGGCAACTTTTGTTTAATTTGATAAAAACATGAATTACGCTTAGACGGTTTAACGTATCAACTTTATTTTTTTACACAAAATATAGGGTGGCAATACGCTTGAAATGTATTTGGTTTGATCATCCTATCTGGTTTCAAACTCAAGTTAAAAATCAAAATGTTTTTCGGATTTTCCAATTTTTTAAATAGGTTATTGTTCATCGAATTTTACATTTATATACATTAAAAGAAAGCTGAGACCTCCCTCTTTCCAGCGATACCAACCAGTGAATTGCATGACAAAGTAATGACGATTTAAAGGTATGTAACCAATAATCGGTTTTAAAATTTCATTTTCCTGGAAGAGGGTGAAAAAAATGATATTTTTTGATTTTGTTGAATAACCGTTTTTTGATGTTTTTGAAGATGCTAAATTAGAATCTGACCTCAATTTTTGTGTGAAAAAATCTATAGAGGTAGTTTGCTTGAAAAACTAATCATTTTTTTAGAATTTAATTAACCTAAACCAAAATCTATGGAGCGACTGTATTTTTCCTAAAATCCGCAATCAAAACTAAAAATCTTGGTGCAAGAAACGTGTCTATATCATTGTTTAAACTCAAGATAAAAAATAAATTAGTTTAATGCTATTTTATTTTTTTTCTCGGCTTCTAAGGCCCATTGGTCGGAACGGCAAAATACGTGTCTAATATTTTTTGACCAGGAACCTCCAAAAAAAATTGCCAACAAGATCCGCGAGATACTGAGTGTGTCCTCCCCTTGTTAGTAGGTTTTGAATTTACACATTCTTAAATGGATATTTGAAGCAATAGATATGACAAAATAATATATCTGAACATGAAAAAATTGTATTAACAATATTTTATCTCAAAGATCAACACACACACACACATATATATATATATATATATATATATATATATATATATATATATATATATATATATATATATATATATATATATATATATATATATATCAAATAGTACCCTGGCTTCATTCATCGCCGAAATGTTCTGTTAATAATGAATCTGCCCATCGCTCCTACCGTCTCCCTGGTTAACTATAGGCTTCTAGGGCCCATTGATCGGAACGGCAAAATACGTGTCTAATATTTTTTGACCAGGAACCTCTGAAAAAATTGCCAGCAAGATCCGTGAGAGACTGAGTGTGTCCTCCCCTTGTGAGAGGAATGAAAGGTATTTTGATTAGTATAGTGATTACCTTTTGTACGTATTATTATCTTCGATTGAACTTAAGATAGCCAGATTATTATACAACCTTATTATACATGTGTGTTATTCTTAGGAGACAATATATCCCAGAATAAAGATTATTTTTTCATTTCATATTTTAATAAATTGCCATTTCAGATATTTTTAATTTTATTTAATTATTTTAACGTTTAGTAAAAAAACAAAGATTCGTTATAATTATAAGACATCGTGACCTCGTTTAAATTTTTTTTTTTTTAAATCACGATAAATTGCTATAATTAAGATTATCAGGCTTCATTGAGAATGTTTTAGTTATAAAAATAAATTATAAAATATAAAATATTATAAAAATATGGTTGGAAAAAAAATTCCTTTTTGGATTTCCTATCGTCTTTATTCACTGACCCTCTTTATAACGGGTGAGTAATAAAGGGAAGTTGACTGAGGATCAATAGCCACTCAGATACTTATCTCAGCCGCCCTTTTGGAAAATTTCATTATGTCCTTTATTATTTTCTGCAAAATGGGCATCGGAAAAATAACGTTTATTTTATTACAAAATATTCTAAAAAATTTTAATTTTTTTTTTTTTTTTTTTTTTTTTTTTTTTTACAGTTCTATCAATATTATAAATATTGTCATATATTTTTTTATTGTCATAACTATAATTTTGGTTTGCTATTTTTGGCTACCACAATCTGAATATTATATGAAACATAATAATTATTGTATGGCGTTCAATAAACAATGATGTATTAAAAACTTAAAAAATATGTATAAATAAAAAAAAATTAAAATGATTGCTTAAGTTATAAACAGGTTACTCGCAAGTATATTAAAACATTGGCAATTTCGGCATAGAATTTATTTTATATTATAATCCTAAAAATAGATCATTACAAATTAATAACTATAAATAATGATTTTTTAGTGATGTTTCATAGTGGAGTCTCTTTACTCCTTTTCACCTCGATTATTTGAAAATTCGAACTATAGAAATTTATGTGAAAAAATAAAACATATTTGGCAAATAAAAGGTCACAAAAATCAGTTTTCTTTTCAAATATCTCGCTTTCTATACCTAGGGCGTCAATCGAGAAAGTACAAAACTTGTTGATAGTAATATTTTCTATAATTTTGGTTATATTTATTTTCTCTTAGGAATAACCGTTTTCGAGATATTGCGCGGAGAAGGAGTAGCGGGCACCGGTTCGGACAAACATTTGCTTCTAGTGCCTTCCACGTTCGTTTCTCAGAAAAAATTTTCTTTTTTCGATAATATAGAATATATATAGAAACAATTCTATAGGAAATTAAATTAGCTTTAAATCTATCTGAAGCATATTTTTCTAGAGTCTACCGTTTTCGAGATATAATTGAAAAACTGAAACAATCTACAAGGGGAAACATTCCCCTTCCCCCACCATAAACTGGGAAATATCCCCCAGGATCGGGGACTTTTAGTATCTTTACCTTCTAAACTACTAACGAAGCTGTGAAGTCAAAAATAGTCGCATATTTCATGCCCTCTACACCTCTCATTTCAGCACTCAGACTGAGGTCGCACTTCTCCGCGAAAACACGTTTGTCGGCACTCTTAGCTATAATTCGGAAACTAATAGTTCGATCCAAATTTTTTTTTCCATCTGAAAGCTGGTTAAATTTACTATAAGAACCTGTATATTAAATCTTGATCAAGTCTAATAAGAAGAAACGTTCAAATCCACCGATTAATTACGAAAGGCTCATTTACATCAGTTATCAGACCTATTAAGACAAATGGGGATTAAAAAATAACAGCACTTATGTATTCTGAAATAAACTAAAACTGGATAAATGGTAAGTAAAACCATGGTTTTATCGTTCGAGTTTCGTAAAGTTGTTTGTTTTTTTTTTTGTTGCTCAAGAAATCTAATTGAAACTTGTCTTACAATCACGACCATTTCGAATGTGATGGGGTTACAATAGCATGTCAATAACTCGTAAATAAACTACCCGTTGTTAGGTCTTCGATAAAGGTTATACTTTAGAAGCTTCCTAGGCCATATTCTTTTAAGACGCTAAGAGAATCGAGCCAGAAGCAAGTTGGCAGAAAAGTGAATTCGAGAGAATATGAAGCTTTGTACAAAAGATTGGTGACAGGAAGAAGACTACCTGTATTCAAAAATCAGTAGTTTTGAGAACGAGCAATGATACAAAATTACTCTTAAATTTGAAACATAATTAATTATCCTCTTTAGGTTGTAATGCCATCAAAGCATTTCTCATTGTGACGATGTAATTTTTTTTATTACACATTTTACGACTTAATTGTCTTCTTCCGGATAGAGGATAGGGACATTCAGATCATCATTCTATAGGATGATAAATGTAAATATGTAATGATATTTATTTTATTTTTTTCAAACTAAAAAGGGGAACTTAATCTTGCCATTTAATATCAGGTTTACATTAATTTCAAGATCTAACCTACAGCTTAACACAGAACATATTAATTGCCAAAAACATGATTGGTTACTTAGAATATTTCGACTATTTCAGTAAAAAAATGGAGGCTATATAAGAGAGTCAATCCTAATCGATTTTTAATAATCGATGATCGAGTTAAATAGGAGTTACGAGCTTTCGTCTTGTAGTGATTCCTTTATAAATGAAATTTATGTCGCTTTTCAGGGCCGAGTGGTTCAACACTGAATGAAAACGACGATTGTTAAATCATCCCATTAGCTATTGAATTGAAACTAACTTGAACTTATCCTGAAAAGCTTTGAACCAATTAACTGCAACTGCTGAAGCTATTAATAATAATTAGCGATCACGTGACGGAGATAAATGGCAAGGAGAAAAAAGGCTCACGCCGCGGTGGTTCTGCAATAGGCGATAATGGCACGGCATTCCTCTAAATTGATGACTTTTAGCTGTCTATTTTTGTAATATTTACTATTATTAAATTGCGTAGACCATTTACCTATGATGCTGTACCCTGGATACCTATGATTCGTATATGTGTGTGTGTGTATATATTTGAGATGGACCAACTAGTCGGCCACTTCACCAATGTTGCTACGCCTAAAAATAGGTTGATTGAATTGAAGACATGGCCTTTCTTAATTATAATTTTTATTTTAGATTCATCTTTTTAATTTGTTATTCAATCCAGGAATAGGAACTTAATAGGAAATTGATTGTTTTTTTTATTCAATTATCGAACTTTAAGAAAGATGATGATATCAACATAAAATAAATTCCATAACTTCTACAATATGTAATAAAAAATTTACGTAATCTACTATTTTTCTCTTTACAGTTTTGGTTTTGTCATAATTAAAAAATATTAATTCCTAATTGAGATATAACATAAAGTTATGAACACGAAAAGGAACCTTTCCGTTGTAAAATCGAAGTAATAGTATTACGATTTCTGTCTAAGCTGAAGCACTAACGGAATAAATAAAATCCTGACAATGGCATTATTTTATTATACCTTTTTGTTATTCATAAAATATTTTTTTTTTTTTAATTTCATAAAATGTTCAAACTGGTTTCCTTACACAATAAATATAACATCCAAAGAAATATCAAGAGTTCATTAAATCTTTACTTTTTTTTAAAGACAGCCCTCTACTCCTGTTTTGTTTAATCCTCATTAGAACACTGAAGGATACAATGTCCAGATCTGTCAGAACCTAACGTTATTTAACGGCGAAATGATAGCAGATTTGTTTTTTCTTAATCAGGGCTAGAAGAAAAAACAAAAACATATGACAAAAAAAGTAAACTTTTCTTTTCAGTGAATTCAGTACCCCCCTCAAAACAAAATCCCATAAAAATCAATTGAAAAAAAATCTTTATTTTTTCGCTGGATTCGTCCATTTTTTTCCCCAGTCACCCAAACTGGCTATTTACTACTTCCTAGTAACCGTAATTGACCACGCGTCCTCGACGCTCATACAAATGACTTGTCCTGGAAATAAAACACAATTACAGAGCCATTGAAGTGAAGTATTAGTACGACCTCAAGCAGTGGGGCAAGGACTTAAGGAGAAAATGCGCTGCTTAACGAGGTACTTATATGGTAACTAATAAACAGAACGATGATAAACAGCTTCTCAACAAACTTGCGAATTAATGTTGGATAGTCATTTAATTGGCTTTTAAAAAAATATTTACATACCCCTCTCGTCAAAGCTATTTTTTGCAACGATGCTAATATCATAGACATCAACTATATCGCACAACACATGCTTTGTTTCAAATGCATTTGTGAATTTCATTTAACAAATATATAATTAAATAAATGTAGTATTTCAATACAATGTTAGACGATCGTCAGTTTCTTTAAGATTCGTTTTGTTAAAATTATATAAAAAAATATAAAATCGTGTACGATAGCACTGTTCTGCATCAAAATACTCCCTACAACAAAAATTTTGTTTTTTTATGTTTTGAAGTGTGCCGAACGCGAACCCGAAGTAAGAAAAAATCAATCAGACACCATTTTTTGCCACATTTCGAGCATTTTTTTAATCATTGAAGCTCTAACAAAAATTTAAAAAGCTTACCCATTTGATTTTGAAACTTTTATAATGTATTACAAAATGAAAAAAAATGGAGAGCACAAGTTTTAGACTTTGTTGCATAAATGACATTGTTGAAGAATTGCTTTTTATCATATAAGACTATTGGTAACATGTCCTCAAAAATTCATTTTTTGCATTCCCATTTGAATTTCTTCGCTTCCAACTTGGTAGCAGTTGATGAACACGGAGAACGATTTCATCAAGAAATAGCACAAATGGGAAAGAAAAAGTATAGCTGTAAATGCAATGAGATGACACTACAACAGGAGACACTTGATGTAGAGCATAGAAGGAAAATATATAAACATTATTATATTTATTATTAAATATTATTACTGTTTTTCACCAAACATTCTTATAAAAATATAAGAAAAAAAGTGCTATCTCAATTTTTTTTTTTAAACAACCTCCAATCTCTAAAAAATGCTTGGTGGCATTTTTTAAACTATTGATTCAAATTCAGCACACTTATAAATATAAAAGTCACAAAAAATGTTTATGGGAGTGAAAAAAAAAAATAAAAAATGCTATTTCAGGTTTTTCAAAAATAACGCACAATTTCTAAAAAATTATGCTAGATAGAATTTTTTCGAATTCAGCACACATAAAATATAGAAATCTGGAACAATTTTTCAAGGGAGCGAATTTTTTGCTGAACTGTATAATTTAATTAAATAGGACCTTCGACGCTAAGAAAAAATAATAAAAAAAAGTTTCCAAAAAAAAAAAAAAAATTTAATCTATTTATTGAAGTTTACACCTTTTACAAAAGAAATATCTCGTAAATGTTGAAGATAATGTTAAAAAATGTGATAATAAATAAATGTGACAACTTGGTAGTAATTAGGAGGCCCTGAGGCCGCTTTCTTTTCAGACGACCCGGAGGGTTATCGGGAACAGGATGAAAAGCAATTTGAGAAACTAGTGGAATTAAGTCTATGGTTATGGAGTTCACTATGAATGAATAGCCGGTTTGGGTTTAATCAGCAACGTATGGAACATTAAGATCTTAATAGGTAAATTTATTTGTGACGAAGTAAGGATAGGATACGAGATGAATTTGATGGTTTGAAGAACCCTAGCTCAAATTCGTATGCACCAATAGGTTTACTTACTGTACTGTATTTGAGGTACGCATAATGATATAGAAGAATCAATACAATTATGATTAATAATTGAATTACCACTTCTATTGGGATTATTTTATGAGAATGCTAAACATCCATCTTCAGTTCTAAAACATATAAAATTTTCAACACATCAACACTATGTAATATGGATTATATATACTAAAGTTTTCAAAAATGTAAGACAAGAAATCAAACATTGGTACTCATCTGAGGAGATCTAACAGATATCTGGAATGTTTATGTTTTAGAACTCGAGATGAATGTTTGGCATTCGAAACTAGTATTCTAATATAATAATCCTAACATCAATCCTAATCGTACAGTGATGTAATTAGGCACTGAAACATAATCCTTTACAGATTTGCCCAATCACATAAAATGATTTTGACGGCCTAATATCCTTCCATACAAACGAATTGTTTCCACTTCACATCTACTAAATTTAATTTTTTGTACAGTTGTAAATTTCAATAAACAAATAAAAGTCTAATCTTTAATAATATACGTGAACAACCCTAAACCATCCTGCACTGCTAAATAGTTTTGGACAGACACGCTATCTTCGATTTTATCTCGACATGAGACTCAAATAGAACCCTAATACGATATTAAGTAATAAACTGCATACCCACGGATATCCAAATAATTCTCAACCTGCTTCTTATCCTATTACCTATAATCCTTCGAGGCACCTGAAAAGAAGATGGCCTCGAGATCTTATATTAAAAAACTTTCGTTATTGCTTAGATAAAATGGGTATTTTATCTAAAATATTTGTCATGTCATTTTCTTATCTCTTATCCTGGCTTGCGGAACTATTGTTCCCCTCGATTCTGATCTAAATATATGAAGTTACTAGCTAGCTGAGGACTTTGCAAACAGTGTTGTACTTTTTGAAAGACCGTTCTCATCAAGTTGGTAGCCCTTGTAGAGTGGGAGAAACGCTATGTGCTCAGCCCTTTGACGATATTCGCGGTTTCGTGTTGGGCTGTTGAACATGACTTGGAGAGTCAGATATGATTTCACGTTGTTTTTCAGAACTGAAATTCAAATTCGTTCCCCATTCCAGAATACCAGTGAAATAAAATTTCAATTATTCTGTTGTTGCCAGGAAAATAATTAATCGATCAGATTTACCAGACGTGTATCGTAATGCATCTGTAAATTTAAATAAATAAAAATATAGTAGATTTGGTATACTATTTATGAAATAATTTGAATATTCCCTTTTGTAGTGACTATTCGCTACAGAACTTTTTACAAATTGTAATATATAACAGTTCGCACACTGGATATTTGAACTCAAAACACATTATTATTTTTTCACAGTTTTAATCACAAAAATTACGAGAGAAAAAAAAACATATGTCTATTATCAGAAGAACTTAATTGGAAGTTATAATCGGTTTATATATGGTACACAGTGTTGCCAGGTTACTATAAGTTTTTACAGCAATCAGTGTTGTCAGGTTCACTTAACCTGGCACTTGACACATTTTCTACAACAACACTTAACACAACAGTAAATAATAATTATATAAACAAAATAATAACAGAACAATAAACCGTTAATAAAATAATCATAACTATAGCAAGTCGCGCGTCATATTTTATATGTCTCTGAGTGAAACCTGATGGATCCACAAAATGGAAAAAAAAATACCACAATGATTACTTATAAATAATTAATTTGTACAATACGATGAATTACAAAGAGCGAAAAAGTAATAATTTCCAATGATTTTCTTTGAATTGTTTTGGAATTGATTCTGCAGCATTACTTTCTTTGAATAAAACAATTTAACTTTAATTTTAGATTGGCAAATATCTAAATTTAATCTAAAACTAAAAATATCTAATGTTTTTGCAGCTGCAACATCGAGCTATTTTCGTTACTAATGAAATAAGAATAAATCTTTCACCGGCAACGAAACCTTGAACTATGATAAATTGCTGAACATCTGGTCGTTACTATATGAAGATGTCACGTATGTGCGTAGCTCTACGTTCTTTAGTCATAAATTACAAATTATTGTATTATTCTAAACCTAATATCCGTATTTAGCAATTGTTTCTACAATTTTATCTCTTCACGTCTTTGACGCTTGACGTAAGCCCGACTGGATCGCAATGCCATAAAGTTTAAAACATGGCAACGCTTATTTAGCAAGTTGTCTAACTTTCCAAATGCTAATGTGCTATTTGCATGTATATATGCGAGAATCAATATAATCCAGCCTTCATCACCGCAAAAGTTGGTTAATTTTACATACCACAGCATATTTACCTTTAATTTAACCTTTACATATAATAGATTTTCTCGAATTAGTGTTAAAGGTAAAAATGAATAGTTATAGTTACAGTACTTTATTTAAAACTATTTTTTGATATTTACAAATGTACACAATATAAAACTAGTAAATTTGATCATAATAATAACAATGACAAGTAAATAACCTGTGAAGAACTACTTACTAGTAACACTTCAATAAAAATTATATATTAGAAGGTACCTGGGCCATCTTCTTTTCAGACGCCTCGAAGGATTATCAGGAATGGAGTGTGAGGCAAGTTAGGAGACAAGTGGATTTGAATGGCTATGGAGCTTAATATGAAAGGATAGGTATCTGGTTTGGACTAAATCAACAACATACGCAACATTAAGGTCTTTATGGATAAGTTTATTTGTGACAAAATAAGGCACATTATGAATTTTTCGTAGGGTTTCTGATTGCGAGGATTGGATACGGGATGAATTAGATGGTTTAGTAGAACCCCAAAGCTCAACTCCATGTCCAAATAGTTCTAATCACAGTCATATAAATGAGTTGTTTATACTTAATAGAGAGCTTTGAACGTTTGTCTAGTAAATGTAATTATAACACTTCATTTATTTTGTTCGGTTTCTATTTCTAGCCAACCTCCTATCTTTTTTATCAACGCACCATAACATATACTATTTACTAGTTTGTGATCCTAGAAGAATAGATTATTTATATGTACCTGTATTTTCAGTACCTTATTTTTATCCAAGGTGATGCTAGCTAACTATCTATGTACCTACTCAATTAAATTATTTCGCATTACTAAATATTTTAACAATTTAGATTGAACTTATATCAATTATTTCTCTCTCTTTATATAACATTTAGATTATTATATGTTTAGCACTGCACTGAACATTTTACCATAGTAATCTATTTCTTAATTCGTTGAGTGTTATCTTATTTTCCTTTCTATATCCTTAGTTAGTATTTATTAGGAATGGGCGCCTATGACTTTGACCGACTAGTTGGCCAAGCCGATCATTGCTTCAGTTAGAATTCGGGTGACATCGGCAATGTTCGAGACGCTTCGTGTAAAGCATTTTAGCCGTCAGTAAATGCAGTTGAAGGTTTTTGTTTATTTTTATTTTTTCTCTTTTTTGCAAACGGACCGGCATGTAACGGAGTGGGTTTTTTTTTTTTTTTTTTTTTTTTTTTTTTTTTTTTTTTTTTTTTTTTTTTTTTTTTTTTTTTTTTTTTTTTTTTTTTTTTTTTTTTTTTTTTATGTGCTTGGACCTTATCGGTGTGTATTGAATCCACTGGACATTGTATTTATTATTACTCCAAACCGTCTTATTAGGTTAAATTTTGTACAGCTTTTAACGACTCTTTCGGCAGTGCTACTTCAGTCTCTTATTCTCTTGCTCTGTCATTTTTATTATAGCACGATGTTTTCCTACAAACTTCAAAGAGTTTCCTTTTGGAAAAGCCTCGTTTTTCTGAAATGAAAATACATAACTTTAAAATTTGCAAATATTCCACTAATCCCTGTTGGACAGATCCGTTACCTCCACTTGGACAAACGTCGAACTTGGAATCCACATAAAAAACTAAAACGACAAAAAACTGCCCGTCGTTACAGAATACTTCAATATTCACTAGACAAACGTTCAAAGCTTCCAATTAATTACAAAAGACTCATTTACATGAATGTGATTAGACCTATTTGGACAAACGGAGTTGAGCTTTGTGGCTCTACTAAACCCTCCAATTCATCTCGTATCCTTAAAATCCAAAATCCTTCGAAAAATCCTCAATGCTCCTTACTTTGTGACCAATAAACCTATCCATAAAGATCTTTATATTCCATATGTTGCTGATTTGGCCCAAACCAGATACCTTCCATAGTAAGCTTCAAAACCACTCCAATCCACTAGTCTCCCAACTTGATTCCTCCTCCATCCCTGGTAATCCTCCGAGGCGTTGGAAAAGAAGATGGCCTAGAGACATTTTAGTGTAGATTTTATTAAAGTCCTGCTAGTGAGTGGTTCTTTACAAGTTATTTACATGTCATTGTCTTCAGTATCAAAACATTTACTTGATGAATATTATTTTGTACATTTGTAAATATCAATAAAATAAAATCAAAAAAAAAAAAAAAAAAAAAAAAAAAAAAAAAAAAAAAAAAAAAAAAAAAAAAAAACTGCAAATAATAATAAGTCTGCATTAACGACAAAGAGAATGCAGGCGAATCTTACAGTGTGTGCGTGAATTAAATATAAACGGATGAATTAAAAAAAATCCTTATATACATTTAGTAATTTTTTTGTTATTAAAGATGCCATTCTTAATTTAAAAAAAAAAAGAAAGAAGATATTTAAAACGATTATTAAACAATTTCAGCAAAACTTTATCAACCTAGCCGAGTTTTTATAATTTGGCTGTTAGGTCATGGGTGCCACAAACACAACTGAGATGTCAACATTAAAAATAGCTTATTTACTCATACCTATAAACAAAGAATTTCCAAGTGGGAGTTCTTGTTTTCATTCCATTAGAAACTTGTGTTTACTTTCCATACCATTTCGGGCTGAAAATCGTGCCTTCGATTTTTGACTTTCGCTCTCCTAGAATCGCTGTTTGCCCACTGTGCGCTGCTCTCTCAGCTACGTCACTGGTGCCAGTAGCCAGTGGAGGCTGAGTGAGAGCGCTAACGTTGCAGACGCTCACTACCTGATGGTAGAACATTACTACGACATAACACAAATATATACATTAATTTACATAATGCCTCGGGCGCACTGCCGTTTTAATATTCAAGGAAGATTGGATAGGTTTATGATGAAATTCCCTAAAATTTAAGAGTTATAACATCAAGGAAAAAATAAATATTTAGGTCATTTGAAAGATTTTAAAGGAAAAAACAAAAAGCTTAGTCAACGAAAGAAATGGAAGCATTTTTATTGGAGTAATCGGAATAGAAATCCTAGAAAAAAACTTGTCAAATACATCGAGAACAATTACCATTATTATTATTAATTTATGCCGAACTTCTCTAAAAAAAAATGTGCCATCGCCGGCAAAATGACCATTGACAGAAAGCGAGAGGTGATAAATGCAGACAAAGAGAGGCAACACGCTGACTTCATCCTTTTCTGGGAATCTTGTTAAGTTATGGATGAACTATATTTGATCGAAACGATATTCAAATTTCAAAACTATATAGTGAATCTTAGATATTGGGTAGTAATGTGAAACTAGTTTGATATGCAAAAAAAAAAAAAAAAAAAAAAAAAAAAAAAAAAAAAAAAAAAAAAAAAAAAAAAAAAAAAAAAAAAAAAAAAAAAAAATGGCATCGTGAAAATAAACATACTAATTATAAAAAAAAAAGTTATAATTAAAGTGTCGGTTAATTTTAATGCCAAGGTCATTATAAACACTCAAGAAACTCATCAAATATAATTAAATATGAAGATAATACGAATAAACAAATCTATATTTCTATGTCTATACTATTATATAAAATGACAAGTCATTTTTCGTTTGTGATCAATAACCGCGAAAACTACTAAACCAATTTTAACCAAGTTTTAACTACATTATCTTCATAGGTCAAGAAAGGTTTAGCAATTATAAAATTTACAGATTTTCAATTAACTTTTTATTAAAAAGCAATAAATAGTGTGCAGTAATTTTTTTTTTTTTTTAAATCGACCGATAGGTGTCGAGCGCCATTTTAGGGAGGTTACAAAGTTAACGTTTTATTTAGAGCTAGAAATTTACAATAAAATATACTTATTTTCAATTCAATTGTTATTAAAAAAGCTATAAATATGTTGCATAACATATGGATCCCAGTGAACCATGTGCGAGGCTAGCGCCATTCTGCAACAGAGTTTACAACGCTAAATGCTATTAAAACCCATCTATATACAATTTTAACATCATCATAGTTCTTGGAAGGTTTACTATAATAATAACTTAAATGTGCAGTGATAAGTGGCAGAATCGAGGTTTGTAACACTGTCATAGACGTTTATGAGAACTTAAAATCCAACCAGTTGAAATCGATAAAATTATTTATGTCGCAATAAAAATGATTGCCCAAAATATCGAACGCTTGCATTTTGATATTCTTTGTAAAAATATGATTCGTGGCCCTTTAGTAGTAAGCACTGATAATACAGTCCATTATCCGCAAGTTTCTTAATAGTTTCTGTCCAACTGGCTTACAAACTGATATGTTAATAATTAATAATTGAATGTCCAATAATGCTTTTACGTGATCAGCAACCATCAGTGCAAAAGTTATAGATTAAAGATTATAGTTTTGCATGAAAATATCAACAACAACAATGGTGCTACGGTCCATGCAGAACCTTGGCCTCTTCCACGATTCCCCTCCATTTGTTTCTGTCACCAGCTGCTCTCCTCCAATACCTCACACCAAGTGTCTTTAGGTCTGCCTCAACGTCTTCCCCCCTTCTGTCTTCAATCTTCTGATTGAAAATATCATTTAAGAAATAATTTTCAATTGCATAATTCAAAACAGTTTTCATCGATAAAAAATTAAATCCCAATTACCTATAATTATTGAAATTCTTTACTTGTGAAAGAGGGCTTAGCCGTTACTGGGGATCCTAGTTATAATATAAAAGGACGAGCCATTTTTCGTTTCTTATCACTAACCACGATAACTACTGAACGAAATTTGTACCAACCACATCATCTTCAGAGTTCCAGAAAGGTCTAGCAATTAGAAAATCTACCGATTTCCAATTAATTTGGTATTAAAAAAGCGATATTATTTGGATATAGGTGGCGAGCGCCATTCTACACCAGAGGTTACAAAGGTTATACAGATCTTGAAATATATAATAAAATTTACTTCAATTCAATTGAATTATCAAACAATATTTAAATATGAGGGGCGACACGTGGATCCCAGTGAAGTTGGAAAATCGAGCGATGAAATTACAATGGTAAAACTACTGAGCCCACCCGTACAAAATTTGTACTACATCATCTTCATGGTTCAAGGAAGGTTAAAATGTAATTGAATTTACAATGATAAACATTTAAATGTACAATTTTGAGTGGCAGAAACGAGGTTTGGCACACTGTCAGATGCTTTTATGGTTAGAAAGTAAAACCCAACAAGATGAAATAAATAATATTATTCCTGTCAAAATAAAAATTATTATCAAATAAAATTGTCGATCCTATGTTTCTTGGTAGTGTGTGTGATAAGAACTGATAATGCAGTCCGTTACCCACTCACTGTTACTCACTGTTTCTTAATACTCTCTGTCCATCTGATTTACCAACTCATACATTAAAATTAAAGTTAGATGTCAAATTATGCTTTTACAAACACCTAACCAGAGCAATTTTAACCAGGTTATGCGTTATAATATGATATTGCTTACTTCAATACAAAATATTTATCGATAAACAATTAAAACTTTTAATATTAGACAAATTATCTAAGTTCTTTACTTATGAGAACGGGCGAAGCCACTACGGGGAACGCTAGTAATTACAATAAGATCACATAATTGTTAAGACACTGTCATTATTATTTTTTTATGTCAACATTTGTCTAACTCAATTCTTAGTTGTCTTAATAATAAAATATGTAACAACAGATTCATAAGCATGTGTATATAATATACTGGTTAGTGTACAAAGGTTAGTGTTTGAATTGAAGTTAAAATGTTCATAGTTATGCATGGCACCATTTCGCTCCGCTCTTTCGATGCATCAATTAAAACCAGCAGCTTCTTCATGTTTTAAGAAATGCTGATCTTTTCAGTATCTTCAATTTAGCTTAAAGCATTAAAAATAATTTCTCTTCCTGTTTGGTATAATGCTACATTTTCCTCATCACTATTGATCCAGTATTGCGATTCGCCATTTCTTATGTTTGAGTCAGGATTAATGTGGTTTAAAAATTCTAATATGTTTTCATATTGATTATTATCTGTGGGTGTATTGTTCATAATATAAGATTTGTCAGGGAATGGGCATACGTTTTTCCATGTAGTCCAGTGAATCAACATATTGTAGAATGCATGAAATATGCGATTATTTTTTAAAAGGTAAACATACTAAATGTCCCCGCCCCTGGGGACTGAGCTTACGGTGGGGGGGAAGGTCCCATTTTTTGGTTTTTGGATTATATCTTGAAAACAGTGGATTCTAAAAAAATATGTTACATATCAAAATTAAAGGTAATTAAATTGCCTATAAAATTATTTATATACATATTTGTCGAACTTCCAACCGTTTTCGAGATATACGTCATTGAAAATCGATAGATTGAGAAAAAACAAATTTTACCCAACTTTTTGTCCAACATTTGTTTCAAGTGCCAAAAAATTAAACATAAAATTAAAGTAAATTTGATGCTCTACAACATTGATTCTAACATGTTTTTCTGAGAAACGATCGTGGAAGACACTAGAAGCAAATGTCTGACATAAAGTATGGTTTTTTTTTTTTTCTCGAAAATTATCGATTTTCAATAACGTTTTTCTAGGAAACCCTTGGAAGTTCGACAAATATTTATAGAATAAATTTGATATGAAATTTAATTAGCTTTAATTTTGATTTGTTACGTATTTTTCTTGAGTCCACCGTTTTCGAGATAGTCGAAAAACCCAGAAATGGGACCTTCTCCCATCCTTCCCAACGTAAGCTCATCCCCCAGAGGCGCGAACTTTTAGTATGTTTACCTTCTAACTACTCGTAACCAAGCTGTGAAGTAAAAAATAATCGCATATACATGCACTCTACACCCCTCATTTCAGCACTGATTGACTGGACTAATGATTGTATTTTCTTAGCGGGGTCAAGTGGGAGTGTAACAAGGGGCAAAGTATAACATCATGACAAGCTCTGTCCTTTTCTTATTAGACTTCGGTGTCTCTTCACATGTTTTCTTAATAATCTCATGTGTCGCCATATTAAACAACTTTCATTCGACGTCAAACTATTGGTTGAACGGAAGAATGGTCGAATTTATGTTTTTTATATTTTTTTAAAATTTGAGCAATTAGTCTAGTGAAATTTTATTCTTGTCAGAAAAATAATTATTTCAGATGAGTAAATTTATGTTCTCTTTATTTGGTGTTTTAATAGTAATGTTTCCTACAATTTCAGACCAATATAATTTTAATAAACTTTTGTTTTAAAAAGTAAGGAATGGTGCACAGTGAAACCTGTTATACTTTGCCTCCTTTGATTATACATTCCTTCCTAGAGATAAAGCAATAGATCTGTTTGAAATGGAATTTTGAGAGAATCTACCGATAGAAAGAACGTGAATTACTTATTTATAATGTTATGTTAAGAAAAAAAATCATTGATTTTGATTACAAAATATTCGTTATGGAACATAATTGAGGTTAAAGGTTTTCTATTTTTCATATTTTATTTAGTTTGATGTAGAGATGTGCCGATTCAGAGGAACCGATCAGTACCACTGATGTTTTGCTCTGCATATTTATATAATTTGTATACTTACATAAATTCTTCTCCTTGGTTATAAAAAATTATAATGCAATTTATTTTAAAGTATCTTTTATATATTTTTTTTAAACAGAGCAATTTTTCATTAACTAGATTATGACTGCTCGGTAAAAATTTGGTAACATAGTTTTGAAAAATTAAATATTGCTACTGCCATCCAAACTTTAAATTGTTGAAGATATGTATTCGCAATTGCATTACTAAATAAAAACAAAAAAATGGGGTTACTATTTCCGACTGTCGAAGCTGAAACACTAAAAAAATTAATACGATCACACAATTGCACAATTTTATTGTACTTTCTGGTTATCATTAGAGGATTTTAGTTACCCCACAATATTATTTTTCATTTTATTAAATCCTCATACTGGTTTCGAACCCTAATACACTATTAAACTCTATATCCAGAGAAATCCCAGTGCATCTTCCTATCTACAGTGTTTACTAAATGGTTTTAGTCGAACGTGTTAAGTAATAAATAAAATTCCTAATCTGTGGGATATTTACTTTCTTAAATTATAATTAATAGAATGAATTATTTTTTTGTACATTTTTTGAGTTTAAATTAACTTATTCATTGTATGATGTGGATAATAAATGCTTTTGCTGTTTACTAATTTATTTCTAGAGTTATTATTGTTCTGTTGATAATATGTGACTTGCTTTTTTAGCTCTCATATTGATTTTGTTTCTGTCGATGTTGGCCGTCTGTCTAGGACCGCGTGAAGTAACCAGATGCAATCGTTTTCACACTTCTTCCCTTGATTTCTAATAGTTCTTCATCCTTCTCTCTACTGTCCAGATGCTAATTTTTTTTCTCTTTTCCTTCTTCCGGAAACCCTTATAGTTTAGTATCATTCTCCTGAAACCTATTCTTTCTTGAATAACGTTACAATTCCCTGAATCCATTGGTTACCATTTTTGCTCTTATGAATATAATTAATTTTTTTTTTCGTAGGCCTGTTGTTATTCATCCTCATTATGTGACCAAAGAATTTGATTCTTCTTTTCCTGATTGAATCTGACATCCTTTCATTCATGTTTCTGAATTCTCCCTTCTTTTTTCAAAGGCACCCAAAGTTTTCTTAAAATTTTCATTTCTTTTTTCTTTATCCCTTCCATTTCTTCAATTTTCGAAGTGAACATACATTCTGTTGTATCTAGATTCTCTGGTTTGATTACTGAATTGTAATGCTTAATTTTAATTTTCATGGAAAGGCTTCTCTTGTTATAAATATCTTTAGCCAATAGGTAAAGATTTTCAGTTTTCACAGTCTTGTCTTGAATCATTCTTGAATTTTTTGCTTCTTTGTCTTGCCCATTTATCTACATCTAAATTTAGTAACTTTGTTGATTACTCCGTATTCCGTTTTTAGAACTGTCGGTGATTCTTTGATGTTGGTCATGAATTTAGACTTTTCAATAGATATCTGGAGACCAACCTTTATGGCTATTTCGATTATTTTATAAAATTGCGATTTATTATTACCGATGTATCGGTACTGAGATTCTAAAAATGTTGTTACCAACACAACAATGGTTTGATGTATGTTTATCCTACTGTAATAGTGTACCCCATGTTGTTATAGTGAACTCCTAAGGCTGTTAATCTGTACCCCACCATTGGAAAACAGCTCACAGATAACTGAAACAAATAATTAGTTTATACTAACTAATATAATTTGGCATTATATTACAATACGGTACCTCCAAATTGGGAAAATGTACCAAACTTACCGCAGCCTTCCAGCTACCTCGAAATCGATACAATAAGAGGTTGATTTCGAAGAACGCCAAAACTGTAGTAAGGCTTTAAATGCAGCTGAAACCTTACTAATGAACAAGAAAGGCCCCCGGATGATCTCGAAGGACATTTTTTCAGGACAATTCATGGACCCAGAGTTCTCCTGGGTCCTACAGACTAAAGGCGAATCACGTATTGTAACCATAATTGGAAACAGCCAACACTAGAATGCGACGTAGGCGGCTGGAATAGCATGGGCACCTGCTGACAATGAACTACAACAGGCTTACCAAGAAGATCTTCTCGTTTATTAAAAGCTATAAGACTCGAAGTCTGTGCCTTAATGAAGTGCAAAAAGACCTAGATTCTGCTGTAATGTCTGATCTTGATGTGTTGAATCGGTCGAAATTTAGAGGTATGGTAAAATCTTGGTCCCCACTACCAAAAATTAAAACCCGTCAAAAACCCATGACGGAAGAGAAAAAGGAAAAACTATTGGCTGGTCAAAAAAAATAAAAAAAATAAAAAAAAATATGTGACTTGCTTTTTTAGCTCTCATATTGATTTTGTTTCTGTCGATGTCGGCCGTCTGCCTAGGACTTATATATAAAATATATATATAAATATATATATATATATATATATATATAAAATTTGGATATTATTTTAAGCCTAGTTGATGTTTGATTTTGTAGTAAATAAGTTGAAAACGTTATAATAATTATTTTGTTTTTCTAAAAATAAAAACGACTTTTTTGTTACACCGAACTTGAACCCATTCCTGTGTTTTTTTCACCATCCTGAGGATTCGGACTACCGAGTAGTTCAGACTATCAAGTGTTCGGATCAGCTAGAGTCCTCTGAAATTTTAACGGTCAAAACTCCAGATACAGCCAACTTTGAATCCTACAGCATATCGGTCGGTACCAAAGCAGTCCTCCTCCACTGCCGTGATCAATTCCATCAATGCATCATATGTAAAAATCAGTTGAAACAACTTGACAAACAGATAACGCGGTAAACAAGAAACTCAGGCCGAGAACAGATGGTTATCAGCATATAAATAAACAAAGGCAGCGTGTAGTATCTCGTACGATGCGGAAGTGAGACAAGCGAGAGTCAATGGCCTACATCATTGATAAGATACGAGGAACGAGTGGCGACCTTGTGACGTGACGGCGGGAGCCTAACCTGGGGCCGTTTGTCACAGGCCCGGATCAAGGTTACAGCCAAACCAGTTCCTCCGGTTCCAGTAGTCTCCCCTGTGACGGAATATTCCAGTTCTCCAGCTCTTCTCTTGGATTCGAATGGAAATAAGTGGAACAGATACTGCAAATTAAAAAATAATTATTGAACAAGAGAGAACAGAAAATAAGATCAGTGATGGGTGAGATTCTGATCAGCCACTTTTCTTTATCAGCTTTTGGAAGGGAACTGTTAGTGTTGGTAATTGAAATGGACATCAAATATCTTCCAGACCCATGATAGATCAGAGTTATTTATTTGTTTGGTTTTTTTGAGCGTAAAACATCATGGTGATCCACGCTCGTTTAATCTTTACATTAATAAAATAAAATCCCAATGAAACTATGTGACCAAAAATTTTTTTTTCTATGAATTTATTGAAATTTACAACTGTACAAATAAACACATCAAGTAAATGAGCTGATAACGATTACAATAATATGTCAAAACTTGAAAAGAACCACTCATCAGTAGCACTTCAATAAAAATTCTACACTAAATCTCTCTTCTTTTCAGACACTTCGAAGGATTATTGGGAATGGACTGAAAAGCAAGTTGGGAAACTAATGGATTTATGTGGTTATGGAGCTTACTATGAAAGGATAGGTGTCTGGTTTTAGTTGGGTGTCTGGTTTGGGCTAACTCAGCAACATATGGAACATTTAGGTCTTTATGGTTTATCGGTGACAAATTTAGGATTTTTTTGAAGGATTTTGGATTGTAAGGTTTAGTAGAGGCCCAAAGCTCAACTCCGTAGGTCTAATCATAAATAGGTCTAATCACAGTCATGTAAATAAATATTTTGTAATTAATTGGGAACTTTGAACGTTTGTCTAGTAAATGTTGAAGTAGTCTGTAACGACGAGCAGTTTCTTTTGCTTTAGTCTTGGGACCAAAAGTGAACCAAAATGAAAATAAATATAGGAGCCTCAATTTAATTTAGATTTCTACATATACCTATTTGGAGGCCAAACGTAATTCAAAAAATATAACTATGGTTAAAACTAATAAAAGAATTAAAACCGGCAACCACGTCTATTATGCCTATTAAATCATGTCTACTTACTAAAACAAATAAAATCTCAGACTTTATAAAACTCTAAAAAGGCCTATTGTAACGTATGCAGCATGGGTCCTTGTTGCAGCTGCCACTAATGATCTAGGAATATCTGAGAGAAAAATACTGCCCGAAATCTATGGCTCTGTCCAAGAAACAGGGGAATACGGTACTCAAACAAATAAATAATTAAAGGAGGCATATCTGGATACGGATATTATTCAGCCAAAAGTATTGCGTGGTTAGGTCACATGATGTCAATACCGAAAGACCGGAACGCTAGAAAACTGTTAGTGGCGGAAACAGCATAAAAAGAAGAGGACATCCCAGAAGACGCTGTCTACGGAAGTTGGTTGGTGACATCACAAAGTGGAATCAGAAGGCTCTTATATCTGGCGATAGAGACCAGTGGATCTTTATCATCCGTCAAGCCAAGGCCAATAACAGGGCTTTACGTAAGAATAAATTTCCTAATCAGGAGATAAAAATCATTTAATAAATGAAGATGTATGTAAATGTTATGAAAAAGTTCTCCTTTATACAGGAAGTTCAAGATTTCATCGTTATATTTTTCATTCTTTCCCAATGCTGCTCATATGTTTGTAGGTGTTCTCGATTTATTTACCTTTTAGATAAAAAAAGGTCAATAATTAAAAATATGGGTTGTTGATAAACTATTGTTGGGAGGAATTCCGTTGGTTATTTGGTGAAGTTGTGTAAGTCTTGTATGGGCAATTGTTAGTCGCGTCAGGATCATTTCTTCTCAACAGGCAGTACGGCAGGAACTCCAAGGTCTTTCGCTCTTTATAGTCTTAAGTTTACTTACTGAGCTGTAATCTCACAATGTCTTACAGTTTGGGAATACCATCTACCTAAGTGGGCGTTCAAGCTTCTTTTGCTGTTTTATTAGATATTTCAATATCTTCTATGCCGATATGACCCGGCAATATACAAAATTTCCTCCAATTATTGTTTGACATTGGGAAGAAAATGGAAAGACTGTTCCCACTTCAGGAAATATTTTGTCAAGCTGTAGCCTAAGTGGCTAAACAAAAATATTGATGTCTCCAACGAAATATTTAGTTTTGACCCAAGCGAACCTCAGTCATCATCTTGTCGAGGCAGACCATAAGTATCTTTCGATGACGCATCATCAAAAACCAAAAAACCTTCAAGATTTAGGGCCGAATTCATAGACTGCATTCAAGTGAAATTTTTCACTCTACTCAGCTATGATTCTACTTAACCATTCCAGAAACAAAACTCAACTCAACTTTGAAGTTTCACTCAAGAATTTCCACTTGAGTGTTTTTTTTATCATTATTTGGTATTCATAAACCTAACTCAACACTTAAGTAAGTGAAATTCACCACTTAACTTCAAGTGGACATTGTTGTGCCCTCAAGTGAATTTATAAAATGATATTTTTTGGTTATTATATTTTTTAGGCTTTAGCTAGACGCCATTGGCCAACTTTAAAATAATATTTATTCAAAATAGATGTTTTTTTTAAAATCTTAATCAATGAAAATCTAATAATATCGTTCGGTAGAATATTTTATGCACGGCATTATTACATGTTCGGATCGGCCTTAACCTCGCACAATTCACAATAAGCCGTATCTTTTCTTATAAATGTTACCAAACCATGGTTCTATTAAGACCAGTGGGCAGTGAGATTTTTGTATTGGTTTTTGGCAAAGCTATCTACAAAATCCTTTATTAGTTTGGGCTTTAAGGCATAATATCCTAATCATTGTTTTCTCTGTTCCTACCAAGAGCATTTTTTTTTACACAGTGAGCATGTTTGACAGTGAATTAAATGACTTTTAAGAATTTTTAGAATATGAAGAAGAATCTGGAAATGAAACTTTCCCAAGAAGATATTTAAGAGATCAAGAAAATCCACTAGTTTTTCAATGAATGTCAATTCAAAAGGAGATTCAGATTTAATAAAGAAACAGTTGTTAACAGATTAATACCACTGTTTCAGAACAATAATAGTACTGATAAGAGAGGATTGCCTTTGCCGCCAATGTTAAAATTATGCACTGCATTAAGATATTATGCAACTGGATTATTTCAGGTTAGTAATCTATAGGTTAATATCTGTGCTAGTAATTTGTTATTATAAAAACAACTTCCATTTAGTCACAAGGTTTTGATAGATGATTTTTAATATAACTTTGGAAATAGTCAATTTTTAAGTAATTCTCATTAGTTTGGTTAATTAATAAAATGTCTTAACAACAATATCTTATGAACAATGTATTTTTAGGTGGTGTCAGCAGATTTGAACAGAATTAGCCAGGCATCTGTTTGCCGAATAATCCAGCATACATCTGAGATTCTGGCTAAAAATGTTATGAGATTCATCAAATTTCCAAATAGCATTGCAGCTTTTAATAAAAATAAAACAAGACTTTTATACCAAAGCTCAATTCCCTGGAGTTATTGGCCTAGTCGATGGAACACATATCCCAATAAAATCCCCTGGAGGAGACAGCGCAGAAGTTTTTAGCAACAGAAAAGGTTTCTTTTCAGTTAACGTACAAATTATAAGTGGACCAAATGAGGAAATTTTGAACATTGTTGTGAGATGGCCAGGTTCGGCTCATGATGCTCGAATCTTTGACAACTGTTCTGTACGTGTTCATTTAGAGGATGGTCAGCTACCAGGAAATTTGCTTGGTGATAGTGGATATCCACAGAGGTTATGTATTTACACCCCTGTGAGCGATCCAAGATCACAGGCTGAACTTAATTATAATAAGTCCCATAAAGTGACAAGAAGCCAGGTTGAAAGAACAATTCGCAGATGGAAGCGAAGGTTTCCTTGTCTGTACAATGAGATGCAGTGAAAACTGAAAAATGTCACTCGCACAATAACTGCATGTATAACATTGGCATCAATGCCAATGACACCTGGGATGATTTGGATAACGACGAAAGGCCCAGAATTAATGAAGTACCAGCCTTACCATTAACAGTAACTTCAAGAGGAACAATGATAAGGAATGTTTTCATTGAAAGACACTTTAATTGAAGAAATATAATTATATATATTATTTTTTTTTTAAACATAATTATTGTAACTAAATAAAATACATCATTATATTATATTATTTATTCAAATCTTTCAGCAATAATTCTTCTTTTAGTTCTAACACCTTCAGCTCCTTTTTCAAACTTCAAACTTCAAACTTGAGTAGCAATTATTTAAGTACATCTATAAGAAATATGCTTTTAATAATTCACCTGAAACTGGAATTAAAACTCCCTCAGTAGTGATGTTATACCTCCCTATTACCACAGATTCATTGTCCAAAGCATCTTTAATTTCGATATCCACCCTCCCATTGCCTCCGGTTCTGGATCCTCTTCATAAGAGGAAGGTATGAAAGGACCACCTCCTGTCCTTATCAGTTTCCTCTTCTCTTCAGCCAATACCGCCTTTTGGCGGAATTTTATATTATCCCACAGCTTTTTAAGTTGGTTTACAGTTCTCTGTAAATATAACACAGAAATTAGAGCCTAACATACTGTAATTTGACTTGAACACCAGTCTAGTTGAGAACTATGAAAATCAGTATATAAGGAATATTAATCAGCAATATTATATCCTATTCTAAATAATAGCTAATTTTCATGTATTGTCCAACTATGTTAGAGCATAAAAATGTGGTAAAGACCATGAAACGTAGCCCAAATAAAGAATTATATCATAATTGTTTAAATAAAATTAAAATAGGAGATAATATTGCTGATTAATATTCCTTACATCTCCTTAAGTAATATAAAATACAATGTGTAAATCAGTTTTATTGGTGTTGTTTAATATCATTTATGTTAATTAATTTATATTACACTTTTGTTAAATAAAGAATAGTGCACTTACTGGAACGTTTCTTCATTGGGAATTAAAATTCCTGGCAACTTCTTCCCAAGCTTGGGATTTCTCCGCATTTGACACCTTGTCTGTCCGTTTGGAGGCCATAAGAGTTTTTGATGCTAACACGCATTCTTTTAAAAGCAATTTCTTCTCCTCGCTAAATGTTATTTTCTTTCTCCTTTCTTCCACTATAATAGGTAGCTCAAACAATGTCAACAACTCAGGTTGGAAACCGATACGAAACCTTACACTAATAGCATTACTGTGCATGCGCTACTCGTTCTTATCAGTCCGATTCTTTACTCACTTAAGTGGCCGTCTATGAATACCGTTTTTAAAATTTTTTCCCTCAAGTGTAAAATCCTACTTAAGTGAGTATTATTTATCTCTCACTCTAAGTGCAGTCTATGAATTCGGCCCTTAGTGTTTTTCAAGAGGTCCAGAAGTTGTTTTTGCCGCCAAATCATTAGAACGATGGACTCATCATATTCATAGACCCATCTAAAACCGCTGTGCGGTGTGTGGTTTCCTTTTATCGAGTCTGGACCAAATGTCTCGTTCTTGAACCAGCTCTCTTCTCTTGCTCCATTCAATGCCTCGCTTCCGGGATGTGTCCTTAACACAGTCCTCCCGGATGATGCGGGGTCTTCCTTTGGGCCATCTTCCTTCTATTCGTGTCTCATATGTTTTTCTGGCGATTATCTCTTGCTCCATCCTGAGGAGGTGTCCGAACCATCTTAGTTTGTTTTCCTCCAGGATGGTTTCTGCCGATTTTACGTCGAGACTGGCCCTTATGGTGTCATTCCTGATCCTGTCTCGTCGGGTCTTCCTTACTACTTTTCGCAGGTACCTCATTTCCATAGTCTGGATCTGGCTCCTGTGCTTTGAGGTGAGGGTCCATGATTCCGATGAGTATAACAGGATCAGCAGGAATGTTGACTTGTAGACTGCTACTTTAGTCTGCTTGGTCACCTCTCTTCTTCCCAGGTAACCCCTTCGGACCATATTAAACATTCTCCCAGCCGCTCCTATCCTCTGAACTATTTCCTCGTCAATATAGCCGTGAACGATGGTCTCATAAAAGTTAATTGCAAACTCAGCCAAATTTCAAACTATCACCTGCCGAAATCCTTGCTTTTTATTTTGATTTAGATCATATCGAAAGGATGTACACAATTCTTCAATAATTTTTAAATAAAACCACAGTTTAGAAGATGAATTGGAAACTTATAAGTATCATATGACTGTGATTCTGACTATGATAATGAAGATGAAGATGAGGATAGCGAATTCAATTAATTGTTTACCAACAACAAAAACATAACTCAAAAACTGTATTTGGGGGGGGGGGATACGCATATTATTTGTAACAACAAAAAATTACATTGGTTATGTTGTAATTCAAATTACATTTTTTATGTTCGTTTCTACCTTAATATAAATAGTTTCCAGTTAATTATTTTAATAAATAAAAATTGTTTTCTTTATTTAAAACGGATTTTGATTTTTGTCCCGAAACTCTATTTGAGAGCCGCATTGTGCGCTGCGTGAATCCGATACCACAACGTTTTCAAAAGGAGACCTCAAGGCGTATCGGAGAGTTATGATGGCATTATGTTTTTGTGTTTTACATTAGCGGGTTGTTTGGGGAGTAACAAAGGCAGTTGGTGTTGATATATCCGATCTGTATGAGTCTGGGTATATCAATGTTCAGGTAAATGGGAGATTATTTTATCGAAACGTTCATTTTTTTTTCTCTGGGTTTAGCATTTCCTTTGGATTATTTTGTGAAACATAGGCGAAATTTGAGTGAGTTGCAAAGATTCCCAGAGCGTAGTTGGAAGTCTAAGTTCGTTCCCACTCGATAGTTAACATTGAGTTTCCGGCGGTCATGTGATAAGTGTGACACTTCCACTCTGATTGTGGAGTGTTTGTAACTACTTACAAACCATATTGAGAAAAAATAAAACCTAAGCCAATCTCAGAAGCAATAACAATAAAATTCACATATCAATGGTTAAATATTGCTAATAATGTTACATATAATACCTTTATCATCCATTATTTTTTTAGCAAAGAATATTTTAAGGCATATTGGTAGAACATTTTAGGAGAGTTCAACGTTCAAAGTTCTAAATTACTACATTCAGATCCTAGTTCAACACAAAAATTTTACAGTCCTTCCATTTATTCACTCAAAGTTGCCTCATTAATTATCTGTATATGTTTTTATTATTAAGGATGTGCAGATTTCCGATACCATCGACCCCTGATATCAGTATGTTGAATCGATAACCGAAAATCTATTCCTAGGTATAGATGGATGTCACTAATATTCAGAGTTGAAATATCAGTTCAGAGACGGTAGATCCTATGATGTTTATGAGCGCACGTAAGATAATTTTGCAGTATTTACGATGAACTACAGTTTTAATGTCAATATTTAATTATTTCATAACGATTTATGTGGTATCATCAATGAATCTCAATCATCAATCAATCAGTCAGTTAATTAGTCATCAATCAGTCAATAAATTAGTCATCAGCCAATCAATTAGTCATCAATCAGTCAATCTCCCTGAAAGAAAGAAGTAGTGGAGAACAAATTCTTTCATCTTTAATTTAAATAATAATATTATAACATAGTGACAGGGAACAAATTCCACCCAATGTTTTATTGCTTTTCGTTTTTCGATAGAGTTTCATTTTTCTTTATCTCTTTAAATCACCTTATTGTCAAACAAGGGCGTATTAACGTATTAGGATTATTAAATAAATAAATAAAATTAAATAATTCATCTCGTATCCAATCCTTACAATCCAAAATCCTTCGAAAAATCCTAAATGCCCCTTACTTTGTCACCAATAAACTTATCCATAAAGACCTTAATGTTCCATATGTTGCTGAATTAGCCCAAACCAGATACCTATCTTTTCATAGTGAGCTCCATAACCACTCAAATCCATTAGTTTCTCAACTTGCTTCCCACTCCATTCCCGAATTACTTAATAATCAATAATCCTCTGAGGCGTCTGAAAAGAAGATGGCCTAAAGATCTTCTAGTATAGTATTTTTAAAGTGCTACTGATGAGTAGTTCTTTTCAAGTTTTGACACGCTATTGTAATAGTTATCAGATCATTTACTTGATGTATATATTTGTACAGTTGTAAATTTTAATAAATTGATATAAAAAAAAAAATCAAGCAGTATTTTTTTTTAAAGTTATAAAAATTTTAATTAATATGATTTAAATTTAATTTAATCCCGGCTCACTCTTCTGATTCCTGAATATTTGTAAAACATAAATAAAGAACACAATATTCGCTTTTATAATTACAGTATATTCCGTATATTGTTCAAACTATTATTTGGCACAAAAACGTTGACGGTATAATCATAGGTTAAAAAGATATTAAATTTTTCATGAATTTTTTTTTGCAAATATTCTTTACTTTTTTTTTTAAATAGTTTTAAAGACAACTACATGTTTCGGAAAAACATTTCCTATCTTCTAATCAACGCAATTTGCAAATTATAACCACACAATGTAATCGTATATTTTTATACACTGACAGACCAAATATTCAACTCAATTTTTTTTTACTTTCTGGACTAAAAGTTTTATTTTTGTATTAGGTTTTTATGTCATATATACTTTGAACTGGGCTTATAAAAAGTTTAGGATTGTTAAAAATATTAATTAAATATTATCAAGCAATATTTGAAAAAAAAATTAAAATTAATATTACGTAATTTTAAATTAATAAGAATTGTACTATTCATTAGATGAAACATATCCCTCAAGAATCGATTCAAAATAATATTATCGAATGAAAAACGCAATGAACGTAAGGTTCATGCGATGTAAACCGTATTAATTAAAAATTTCGTTAATTAAAAATTGCTTAAATTTGTTAAAATGGTAATATTTTTAAACTAATTAAAATTGTATTTAATTATTATTTTAACATTATTTTAATAATATAACATTTTTTTAAAGTGGTAATATTTGTAAACTAATTAATATTTTATTTAATTATTATTTTAATTATTCTAATACGTTTAATATGCCCTGCGTAAAGTATACGGGGACGTAAACAGTTAAAAGAAAAATATATATTAGGTGAATTTTTTTTTAACATTAATAAATTTAACAGCTTTAAGATTGTGGCATAAGTCCTTATTCGTTCTGATTATTCCTCTACATGTTTCGGGATTTTATTCCCATCTTCAGGATTCCAAAACCGTTACAAACTACATAAGTATCACTTAAATGATCCTAAAAATTTACATTACAATCAATAATTTAACTCGTTTATGTGATTTTTACACATTGTCATCAGTGTAAAAGGCACTATGCACCAAGTCCACTGATTTATGTTCAACTATTGTTTACAGTTATGGCTTTACACTTACCATCTAAGAACTATTTATATCAGCAATTATTTTTTAAAACTATTAAAAATTTCTATTTCATGTGTCTTAAATCGAATCTAAATAAGGTCCCTTCAAATGTATTAACTCTCCCGAAAAACAAGCATTCTTGAATTCTATGAATAATTTATAAACACTTCCGGTCAATTTCCTATAATTTTTTTCGCCAAGTGAGTAGGAATTTGAATAACGATCACAAAAATGCACACTTGAAGGAAACGTTTATTTGAAATCTCTGAGCAAATTAAAAAAGAAATATTTTTCATTTGAAGTAGGCATCCTGACATAGAAATATCAATTCTTAAATATTTTCTGTTCACCCTAGTCATACTTTACATACTTACAAAATTAAATGATATCTATTTTTTATTCTAATCATTTATACAATAAAACTCCGAGAAAGCCGTCAGAGGTAGTTCATGATGTAATTTTTAAGTAAACATACAAATGCTTTGTAAATACTTTCTTATCCAGTTATCTCATACGTTTTAACCATTAAATAAAAATATAAAATATAATAACAGTTAGTTCTTCTAAAGAAATATTAGAAACTAGCATACTCCTTCGCGGCTTCGCCCGTTCTCTTAAGTAAAAAACAGATACTTTTAAAGTTTTAATTGATCACCAACGAAAATCTTTTATTTTAGCATGATATTAATAAGAATTATTGCCTTAGTGGTATTTTACCTCATTGTCAGTAATATTTAACGCGGATAAAATTGCAATGATTATTTGGTAAGATTATGTAAAAACATATTTAGACATCTAATTTTTAATTTTAATAAACGATTTGGTAATACATATGTACAGAGACTATTAAGAAACTCTTGCAGATAATAAACTGCATTGCTTACAACAAAAGGCTCATGAATCATATGTTTACACACGATACCAAAACTTAAAAGGATTATAGCGAATCTCGTTTCTTCCACTCAACATTGTACATTTAAATATTTATTATTGTAAATTTCATTATTGCCATACTTTCCTAGAACTATGAAAATGTTGTAGTTTTATATTTTGTACAGATGGGTCCTATAATTTTACCCTTGTAATGACTAATGCGGAATGGTGGGAACTACCACGATTTACAAACTTCAATGGGTTCCACATGTTTCACCATATATGTATTTAAATCATTTTTAATAATTTAATGAATATAATTAAATTTTAAAATCGATTTCAAGTTCTGTATAAAACTTTGCTTTAGAATGGCGCTCGCCAACTATCGGCCAATTTTCAAACTTCAGTTTTACCCACATATAATCGTTTTTTCAATAAAAAAATAATTAAAAATCAGTAGATTTTATTATTGCTTAATCTGCCTGGAACTATGAAGATGGCGTGGTTACAATTTGGTACAGATTGGTTCAGTAGTTTTCGTGGTTAGTGATCACAAACGAAAAATGGCTTTTCCTTTTAGATTCAAAATTACTGCATAGTTGAAATTATTTGCTGTAATTACGATAGTTATTTATGCATATTCAGTGGTATCATCAAGTTTTTAGGGCATATTTAGTTTTATTTAGAGGATAATTGATTTATTTATTATATGTTAATACATAAATAATATAAATTAAATGTGATAAGACGATTCGTTAATTATTAATAATTATGGTTATAATTATTATTTAATAGTTATTATACGTGAAGAAGTCGTTAAGTCCAATTACCTTGATAACAAGTTAACTTGTTCCTTTAACGCTCGATTTTAGAAAATATTAACGTTTGAAAAAAAAAATGGTTAATGTGTACTTCTTAATAAGGCCTTAAAGTATCTATTTCGGATCTAATTGTGTTTTTAGAGTAATTACAGGATTTTCGAAAACGATGAAAAATTTGTCTATCGACTTTTCAGTAAACAAAGTTTTCATCGTTTGCACTGTTGCATTATTTTGAATAATCGACTTCCTAGTCCAGTAAAATAAGGCTCCAAAATGCCGTTTTCAAGAAAAAAATGCGGAACTTTTATTCTCAACGGATCTTTATGTTTTTTGGGGCGCTGAATCCGAATCTGAAGTTTGCTACCACGGCAACCATCGGCTTCATATTCAAAATCGCAAAAAAACGCCAAAAAAAAACCCGTTATTTTTTTTATTTTTTTTATATATAACACAATAACGAAGCTTTTTTCGAAGAAAGTTTTCAAATATTAATTGTAGCTGGAACTAGTACCTACATAATGAAAAAAAGAAATCCGAAATCGGATCATTTTTCGCGAAGTTACGTTATTGGGAAAAAATGGAGAAATTGACCAACTTGCCGTCAGTCCCACAGCTCCGTGATAACACGTTTGTCGTACTCTTTTGGCTATAACTCTGAAACTATTTGTCCGATACAACATTACTTTTTTTCATCTTAAAGCTGATTTAATTTACTATAAGAATCTATAAATGAAGTTTTAATCAAAGGCCGTAAAATGTAGATGCCAGCCCGCTAATAAAAACGTACTGTTGAAAAATCCAAGTGTTTTTTGGTACATTTGTCGCTCTAACTCCTCAAAAATTTGTTCGATCCCAAAATTTTTTTTCTCTATCAAAGCTGATTAAATTCGCTATCAGATTCAATATATGTAAATTATATTAAATCCTGTAAACCACCCAAGCTAGCGCGCTAAATGTGTATGTTTTGGCGAAATATGTAAATTATGACATGTTCAGTAGACTGGTGTGGGTATTTCACGGTGTTAATTATAAGTTAAATATATACGATCTAATAGTAAATTTAACCAGCTTTTAGATGAAAATCTTAAAGTTTGGATCGAACAAATGGTTTTGGAGTTATAGCGAATCATGTGCCAAAAAAACATCTATTTTACAAAAGTAAGTGATTTTCAGCGTGATAGCTTGTGTATTTCGAGAATTTAGATATAAATTTCATATATAGGATCTAATTGTAAATTTAACCAACTTTCATGCTGAAAAAAAAAAACATTTTGAATCGGACAAATACCATCGGAGTTAAAATGATAAATGTGCCGAAAACCATGGATTTTACAACAGTACGTTTTTATTAGCGGGCTGGCATGTACATTTTACGGCCTTTTATTAAAGCTTCATTTATAGATTCTTATAGTAAATTTAATCAGCATTAAGATGAAAAAAAGTAATGTATCGGACAAATAGTTTTAGAGTTATAGCCAAAAGAGTACGACAAACGTATTTTCGTGGAGCTGTGGGACTGACGGCAAGTTAGTCAATTTCTCCATTTTTTCCCAATAACGTAACTTCGCGAAAAATGATCCGATTTCGGATTTATTTTTTTCATTATGTAGGTACTAGTTCCAGATACAATTAATATTCGAAGACTTTCTCCGAAAAAAGCTTCGTTATCGTGTTATAGATAAAAAAACAAAGATAACGGTTTTTTTGGCAGTTTTTTGCGATTTTGAATATGAAACCGATGGTTGGCGTGGTAGCAAACTTCAGATTCGGATCCAGCGCCCCAAAAAACATAAAGATCCGTTGAGAATAAAAGTTCCGCTGTTTTTTCTTCGGCAAACCCTTATTTTTCAGGACTATTCTTCTCAAAAACCAGGGATGTTTTTTGCAAATTTCCTAATATTTTTTTTTTTTTAAATATGCTTGTTAAGAATAATAAATCAATATCATTTTACCAAATATATTAACACCTTACGCTACAGTGCTAAATATTCATAAATAACGGGCAATCAAATTTCTCATAACTTACAGGCGATTATAAGGTATATGGAATTGAAATTAAAATTTTTGTTTTACGATTTGAATACTTCATTTCATTTTTCTGCATCCATCGAACTTTCTAGAACAAAAAAAATTGCTTCATAGCGTAAGCTGTTACATTCTTGCCATTAGACAGAATCGTAAGGTGTCGTATTTCTGCTGGGGCAGCAATTTGAGTGTTATTCTATTTTTTTCAGCTTTTCAATTGATATAAATATTTTTTCCGATAATTTTTGCACGCTAAAGATTTCATTATTCATTCAGTACACTGGAATTGGTGAGATTGAAATCTCATGTTGTTATTAGGAAGATTCCTTTTATTCCCTATCCAGATGAAGTAATCAAAACACACGAGGAAATTAAAAATATGTTACCAACCTAATTGATTTGAAACATGAGTGAAATTATGTATTGATAATATTATATTTTTTATAATAAAAGCTTAGGGTATCTTGCTTTTGAAATGAGGTTATCAATATAAAGTTACCTATTTCAATTATTTATTTATTTATTTTATTTTTTATTGATATTTACAATTGTATATGGTATATTAAAATTTAAAAAAAACAAGAAATTATTAAAAATGCATGTCGGAAACTTGTGAAGAACTACTCATTATTAGCACTTCCATTAAGAAGGTCTCTTAGGCCATTTTCTTTTCATACGCCTCGGAGAGTTACCGGGAATAGAGTGGGAAGCAGATAGAGAAAAGTGAAGCTGGGTGGTTATGGAATCAACGTTGAAAGAATAGATACATGGTTAGGGATAAATCATATGGAACATTATTTAAGATAATAAATAATAAATTTATGTTTTTTTAAAAAACGCGTTTTGTGTTGTTTCATTAATACACAATCACTACTCCTCCCAATATAACAAGTTTGAACGGTTTTCATTTTTTTTTTTTTTTTTTTTTTTTTTTTTTTGTAATATAAAAGTAGATACATGTAAGGAATTTTAAAACCTTTTGTGCCAGTGGTTCTTCTAGTTACAGTACATTCTCGATAATCCGATACATATGGTACACGGTAGTACGGATTAACGAAAATAGCAGATTAGTAAAGAAAAAAAACAACATACAAAAAGAAAAATTATTGTATTTTTAACAAAAATTTAATAATTATTATGAAAAAAAAATTAGACAGATCTAATTGATAGCAATGGCATTGGCACACGGCATGAAATTCAGACTCATGATAATTTTCTGCCTGGAGACGAATCTTCATTTCAATTTAAGAAAGTTTTATTCGGTAGTAGACTAGAGGTATTTTTCCTCGTCGGCGTTATAGATTTGTTTATAATCTCACTCTTGAATCTTAGACGTAAATTTATGTAGGAAAGTTTTCACAGCTAAATGAACCGATGTTTTTTCTCCGGCAATAGCCAAAAACTTTGTCCCAATCTATACTAACATACAAAAGAACAAGCAATTTTTCGTTTGTGATCTCTAACCACGAAAACAACTGGACCAATCTGTACCAAAATTTAATTATATTCAGAGTTCAAGGAATGTTAAATTATTAATATTAAATTTTTATGAAAAAATACCATAAATATGTGGATTCCAGTGAATTTTGAAAATCGAATGGTAGACATCGAGCGTCATTCTGCAAGAGGGATTATAATATTACGGTGTTATATAGAAATTAAAATTTATAATAAAAAAAAAAATAAAAAAATGGTTATTAAAGAAGCTGTAAATGTGTGGTGTGAAGTTTAAAAATCGACCGATATATCTCTTAATAATATAGTAAATATTCTCTGTTCATCTAGATTACCAAGTGATTCATTAAAATTAAAAACTAGATTTCAATTACGCTTTTACGTGATCTTCAATCACGTAATCATAGCAATGATGCTAAGTTCTATCTAAACCAGAGACACAGTTCCATCAGTGATGGATGATTAGGAATCCGCCCTAGAGACGACAGGGTCAAGAAAGCGTGAACTTCCGCTAGTAGAAAATAGTAATAGCCGGCCTTAAACAATCGATAACATAATTATTTTTTTGGGACAAAACTTTTTTTTCCCTCCCATCAGCTGACTTCCGCATTTTGGTTTCCCACCACATCTCCAATTTTTAAAATTAAAAAGTGTCTAAAAATTACGGAAACAATTTATAAATTTTCAGTTACAATTGCTTTTTGTTCATTTTCTTATCTTAAAGTTTCATAAGTGTTTAGGTGTTAACAACAACCCCCCCCCCCTCGCATGTCCAAAACCTGGCCATTTAAGGCCTTCGGATGGTGTATGTTGACCTTCGGAAGGGCCCGATGGGGGGTATTCGACCTTGAGAGGCCTTAGGAAAAAGTATGTTAATCGTTAGGAGGGGCCGATAGAGGTATAGTCGACCTTGAGGAGCCTCGAAAGGGGTATGTTAACCTTCGGAGAGGCCCGATGGAGGATATTCGACCTTGAAGGCCTTCGGAAGGTGTGTATCTTGACCTTCGGAGGGGCCCGGTGGAGGTATTCGACCTTGAGAGGCCATCGGAAGGTGTATCCTGACCTTCAGAGAGGCCCGATGGAGGGTATTCGACCTTGAGAGGCCTTCGGAAGGTGTATCTTGACCTTCGGAGGGGCCCGATGGAGGGTATTCGACCTTGAGAGGCCTTCGGAAGAGTGTATTTGACCTTCAGAGGGGCCTGATGGAAGATATTCGACCTTGAGAGGCTATCGGAAGCTGTATCATGACCTTCGGAGGGGCCCGATGGAGGTATTCGACCTTGAGAGTCCTTCGGAAGAAGTATTTGACCTTCAGAGGGGCCCGGTGGAGGTATTCGACCTTGAGAGGCCTTCGGAAGGTGTATCTTGACCTTCGGAGGGGCCCGATGGAGGGTATTCGACCTTGAGAGCCTTCGGAAGGTGTATCTTGACCTTCGAGAGGGGCCCGATGGAGAGGTATTCGACCTTGAGAGGCCTTCGGAAGTGTGTATTTGACCTTCGGAGGGCCCGATGGAGGTATTCGACCTTGAGAGGAGGCCTTCGAAAAGTGTATATTGACCTTAGGAGGGGCCCGATGGAAGATAATCGACCTTGAGAGGCCATCGGAAGGTGTATGTTGGCCTTCGGAGGGGCCCGGTGGAGGTATTCGACCTTGAGAGGCCTTCGGAAGGTGTATCTTGACCTTCGGAGGGCCCGATGGAGGGTATTCGACCTTGAGAGGCCTTCGGAAGTGTAATTTGACCTTCGGAGGGGCCCGGTGGAGGATATTCGACCTTGAGAGGCCTTCGGAAGGTGTATCTTGACCTTCGGAGTGGCCCGATGGAGGGTATTCGACCTTGAGAGGCCTTCGGAAGAAGTTTTGACCTTCGGAGGGGCCCGTGGAGGTATTCGACCTTGAGAGGCCTTCGGAAGAAGTATATTGACCTTCGGAGGGGCCCGATGGAGGTATTCGACCTTGAGAGGCCTTCGAAGGTGTGTATCTTGACCTTCGGAGGGGCCCGATGGAGGGTATTCGACCTTGAGAGGCCTTCGGAAGTGTATCTTGACCTTCGGAGGGGCCCGATGGAGGGTATTCGACCTTGAGAGGCCTTCGGAAGGTGCATCTTGACCTTCGGAAGGGCCCGATGGAGGGTATTCGACCTTGAGAGGCCTTCGGAAGGTGTATTTGACCTTCAGAGGGGCCCGGATGAGGGTATTTGACCTTGAGAGGACATCGGAAGGTGTATCTTGACCTTCGGAAGTGCCCGATGGAAGGTATTTGACCTTGAGAGGCCTTTGGAAGGTGTGTATTGACCTTCGGAGAGGCCCAGTGGAAGGTATTCGACCTTGAGCGGCCTTCGGTAGGTGTTTTTGACCTTCGGAGGGCCCGATGGAGGTATTCGACCTTGAGAGGCCTTCGGAGGTGTATCTTGACCTTCGGAGGGGCCCGATGGAGGTATTCGACCTTGAGAGGCCTTCGGAAGGGGTATGTTGACCTTCGGAGGGGCCCGATGGAGGATATTCGACCTTGAGAGGCCTTCGGAAGGTGTATCTTGACCTTCGGAGGGCCCGATGGAGGTATTCGACCTTGAGAGGCCTTCGGAAGGTGTATTTTGACCTTCGGAGGGGCCCGATGGAGGTATTCGACCTTGAGAGGCCTTCGGGGGGTGTATCTTGACCTTCGGAGGGGCCCGATGTAGGATATTCGACCTTGAGAGGCCTTCGGAAGGTGTAACTTACCTTTGGAGGGGCCCGATGGAAGGTATTCGACCTTGAGAGGCCTTCGGAAGGTGTATTTGACCTTCGGACCTTCGGAGGGTATTCGTGGAGGTATTCGACCTTGAGAGGCCTTCGGAAGGTGTATCTTGACCTTCGGAGGGGCCCGATGGAGGGTATTCGACCTTGAGAGGCCTTCGGAAGAAGTGTGTATCTTGACCTTCGGAGGGGCCCGATGGAAGGTATTCGACCTTGAGAGGCCTTCGGAAGGTGTATCTTGACCTTCGGAGGGGACCGATGGAGGGTATTCGACCTTGAGAGGCCTTCGGAAGGTGTATGTTTTGACCTTCGGAGGGGGCCGATGGAGGATATTCGACCTTGAGAGGCCTTCGGAAGGTGTATCTTGACCTTCGGAGGGGCCCGATGGAGGGTATTCGACCTTGAGAGGCCTTCGGAAGGTGTATTTGACCTTCGGAGGGGCCCGATGGAGGGTATTCGACCTTGAGAAGTCTTCGGAAGGTGTGTTTTGACTTTCGGAAGTGCCCGATGGAAGGTATTTGACCTTGAGAGGCCTTCGGAAGGTGTATTTGACCTTCGGAGGGGGACCTTCGATGGAGGTATTCGACCTTGAGAGCCTTCAGAAGGTGTAATTTGACCTTCGGAGGGGCTCGGTGGAGGATATTCGACCTTGAGAGGCCTTCGGAAGTGTATTTGACCTTCGGAGGGGCCCGATGGAGGGTATTCGACCTTGAAAGGCCTTCAGGAGCTGTGTTTTTACCTTCGGAGGGGCCCGGTGGAGGGTATTCGACCTTGAGAGGCCTTCGGAAGGTGTATCTTGACCTTCGGAGGGGCCCGATGGAAGGTATTCGACCTTGAGAGGCCTTCGGGAGGTGTGTTTTGACCTTCGGAGGGGCCCGATGGAGGGTATTCGACCTTGAGAGGCCTTCGGAAGGTGTATTTGACCTTCGGAGGGGCCCGATGGAGGATATTCGACCTTGAGAGGCCTTCGGAAGGTGTATGTTGACCTTCGGAGGGGCCCGATGGAGGTATATATTCGACCTTGAGAGGCCTTCGGAAGGTGTGTATTTGACCTTCGGAGGGCCCGATGGAGGGTATTCGACCTTGAGAGGCCTTCGGAAGGTGTATCTTGACCTTCGGAGGGGCCCGATGGAGGGTATTCGACCTTGAGAGGCCTTCGGAAGGTGTATCTTGACCTTCGGAGGGGCCCGATGGAGGGTATTCGACCTTGAGAGGCCTTCGGAAGGTGTTTTTTGACCTTCGGAGGGGCCCGTGGAGGGTATTCGACCTTGAGAGGCCTTCGGAAGGTGTATCTTGACCTTCGGAGGGGCCCGATGGAGGGTATTCGACCTTGAGAGGCCTTCGGAAGGTGTATTTGACCTTCGGAGGGGCCCATGGAGGGGCCCGGTGGAGGTATATTCGACCTTGAGAGGCCTTCGGAAGGTGTATCTTGACCTTCGGAGGGGCCCGATGGAGGGTATTCGACCTTGAGAGGCCTTCGGAAGTGTGTATTTGACCTTCGGAGGGGCCCGATGGAGGTATTCAACCATGAGAGGCCTTCGGAAGGTGTATCTTGACCTTCGGAGGGGACCGATGGAGGTTATTCGACCTTGAGCGGCCTTCGGAAGGTGTATCTTGACCTTCGGAGGGGCCCGATGGAAGGTATTCGACCTTGAGAGGCCTTCGGGAGGTGTGTTTTGACCTTCGGAGGGGCCCGGTGGAGGATATTCGACCTTGAGAGGCCTTCGGAAGGTGTTTCTTGACCTTCGGAGGGGCCCGATGGAGGGTATTCGACCTTGAGAGGCCTTAGGGAGGTGTGTTTTGACCTTCGGAGGGGCCCGATGGAGGGTATTCGACCTTGAGAGGCCTTCGGAAGGTGTATCTTGACCTTCGGAGGGGCCCGATGGAGGGTATTCGACCTTGAGAGGCCTTCGGAAGGTGTATTTTGACCTTCGGAGGGGCCCGATGGAGGAGGGTATTCGACCTTGAGAGGCTTCGGAAGGTGTATCTTGACCTTCGGAAGTGCCCGATGGAAGGTATTTGACCTTGAGAGGCCTTTGGAAGGTGTGTATTGACCTTCGGAGAGGCCCAGTGGAAGGTATTCGACCTTGAGCGGCCTTCGGTAGGTGTATCTTGACCTTCGGAGGGGCCCTATGGAAGGTATTCGACCTTGAGAGGCCTTCGGAATGTGTATCTTGACCTTCGGAGGGGCCCGGTAGCGGATATTTGACCTTGAGAGGCCTTCGGAAGGTGTATCTTGACCTTCGGAGGTGCCCGATGGAAGGTATTCGACCTAGAGAGGCCTTCGGGAGGTGTATCTTGACCTTCGGAGGGGCCCGATGGAGGGTATTCGACCTTGAGAGGCCTTCGGAAGGTGTATCTTGACCTTCGGAGGGGACCGATGGAGGGTATTCGACCTTGAGAGGCCTTCGGGAGGTGTGTATTTGACCTTCGGAGGGGCCCGATGGAGGGTATTCGACCTTGAGAGGCCTTCAGAAGGTGTATCTTGACCTTCGGAGGGCCTGGATGGAGGGTATTCGACCTTGAGAGGCCTTCGGAAGGTGTATTTTGACCTTCGGAGGGGCCCGATGGAGGGTATTCGACCTTGAGAGGCCTTCGGGAGGTGTGTTTTGACCTTCGGAGGGGCCCGGTGGAGGGTATTCGACCTTGAGAGGCCTTCGGAAGGTGTATATTGACCTTCGGAGGGGCCCGATGGAGGATATTCGACCTTGAGAGGCCTTCTGAAGGTGTATCTTGACCTTCGGAGGTGCCCGATGGAGGGTATTCGACCTTGAGAGGCCTTCGGAAGGGGTTTGTTGACTTTCGGAGGGGCCCGATGGAGGGTATTCGACCTTGAGAGGCCTTCGGAAATAGTATGTTGACCTTCGGAGAAGCCCGATGGAGGGAATTCGACCTTGAGAGGCCTTCGGAAGGTGTATGTTTGACCTTCAGAGGGGCCCGATGGAGGGTATCGACCGACCTTGAGAGGCCTTCGATGGAAGGGTGTATCTTGACCTTCGGAGGGGCCCGATGGAGGGTATTCGACCTTGAGAGGCCTTCGGAAGGTGTGTATTTTGACCTTCGGAGGGGCCCGATGGAGGTATTCGACCTTGAGAGGCCTTCGGAAGGTGTATCTTGACCTTCGGAGGGGCCCGATGGAGGGTATTCGACCTTGAGAGGCCTTCGGAAGAAGGTGTTTTGACCTTCGGAGGGGCCCGTGGAGGAGGTATTCGACCTTGAGAGGCCTTCGGAAGGTGTATCTTGACCTTCGGAGGGGCCCGATGGAGGGTATTCGACCTTGAGAGGCCTTCGGAAGGTGTATCTTGACCTTCGGAGGGCCCGATGGAGGGTATTCGACCTTGAGAGGCCTTCGGGAGGTGTATTTTGACCTTCGGAGGGGCCCGATGGAGGGTATTCGACCTTGAGGCCTTCGGAAGGTGTATCTTGACCTTCGGAGGGGCCCGATGGAGGGTATTCGACCTTGAGAGGTCTTCGGAAGGTGTGTTTTGACCTTCGGAGGGGCCCGGTGGAGGGTATTCGACCTTGAGAGGCCTTCGGAAGGTGTTTTTTGACCTTCGGAGAGGCCCGGTGGAGAGTATTCGACCTTGAGCGGCCTTCGGAAGGTGTATCTTGACCTTCGGAGAGGCCCTATGGAAGGTATTCGACCTTGAGAGGCCTTCAGGAGGTGTGTTTTGACCTTCGGAGGGGCCCGATGGAGGATATTCGACCTTGAGAGGCCTTCGGAAGGTGTATCTTAACCTTCGGAGAGGCCCGATGGAGGATATTCAACCTTGAGAGGCCTTCGGAAGGTGTATCTTGACCTTCGGAGGTGCCTGATGGGAGGTATTCGACCTAGATAGGCCTTCGGAAGGTGTGTCTTGACCTTCGGAGAAGCCCGATAGTGGGTATTCGACCTTGAGAGGCCTTCTTCGGAAGGTGTATCTTGACCTTCGGAGGGGCCCGATGGAGGGTATTCGACCTTGAGAGGCCTTCGGAAGGTGTATCTTGACCTTCGGAGGGGCCCGATGGAGGGTATTCGACCTTGAGAGGCCTTCGGAAGGTGTATCTTGACCTTCGGAGGTGCCCGATGGAGGGTATTCGACCTTGAGAGGTCTTCGGAAGGTGTGTTTTGACCTTCGGAGAGGCCCGGTGGAGGGTATTCGACCTTGAGCGGCCTTCGGAAGGTGTATCTTGACCTTCGGAGGTGCCCGATGGAAGGTATTCGACCTTGAGAGGCCTTCGGGAGGTGTGTTTTGACCTTCGGAGGGGCCCGATGGAGGGTATTCGACCTTGAGAGGCCTTCGGAAGGTGTAGGTTGACTTTTAGAGGGGCCCGATGGAGGTATTCGACCTTGAGAGGCCTTCGGAAGGTGTGTATTTACTTTTAGAGGGGCCCGATGGAGGCTATTCGACCTTGAGAGGCCTTTGGAAGGTGTGTATCTTGACCTTCGGAGGGGCCCGATGGAGGGTATTCGACCTTGAGAGGCCTTCGGAAGGTGTATTTTGACCTTCGGAGGGGCCCGATGGAGGGTATTCGACCTTGAGAGGCCTTCGGAAGGTGTATCTTGACCTTCGGAGGGGCGCTATGGAAGGTATTCGACCTTGAGAGGCCATTGGGAGGTGTGTTTTGACCTTCGGAGGGGCCCGGTGGAGGATATTCGACCTTGAGAGGCCTTCGGAAGGAGTATCTTGACCTTCGGAGGGGCCCGATGGAGGGTATTCAACCTTGAGAGGCCTTCGGCAGGTGTATGTTGAACTTCGGAGGGGCCCGATGGAGGGTATTCGACCTTGAAAGGCCTTCGGAAAGTGTATCTTGACCTTCGGAGGGGCCCGATGGAGGGTATTCGACCTTGAGAGGCCTTCGGAAGGTGTATTTTGACCTTCGGAGGGGCCCGGTGGAGGTATTCGTCCTTGAGAGGCCTTCGGAAGGTGTATTTTGACCTTCGGAGGGGCCCGATGGAGGGGTATTCGACCTTGAGAGGCCTTCGGAAGGTGTATTTGACCTTCGGAGAGGGGCCCGATGGAGGTATTCGACCTTGAGAGGCCTTCGGATGTGTATTTGACCTTCGGAGGGGCCCGATGGAGGATATTCGACCTTGAGAGGCCTTCGGAAGGTGTATCTTGACCTTCGGAGGGGCCCGATGGAGGGTATTCGACCTTGAGAGGCCTTCGGAAGGTGTATCTTGACCTTCGGAGGGGCCCGATGGAGGGGGAGGGTATTCGACCTTGAGAGGCCTTCGGAAGGTGTATCTTGACCTTCGGAGGGGCCCGATGGAGGGTATTCGACCTTGAGAGGCCTTCGGAAGGTGTATTTGACCTTCGGAGGGGCCCGATGGAGGGTATTCGACCTTGAGAGGCCTTCGGAAGGTGTATCTTGACCTTCGGAGGGGCCCGATGGAGGGTATTCGACCTTGAGAGGCCTTCGGAAGGTGTGTATCTTGACCTTCGGAGGGGCCCGATGGAGGGTATTCGACCTTGAGAGGCCTTCGGAAGGTGTATCTTGACCTTCGGAGGGGCCCGATGGAGGTATTCGACCTTGAGAGGCCTTCGGAAGGTGTATTTGACCTTCGGAGGGGCCCGATGGAGGGTATTCGACCTTGAGAGGCCTTCGGAAGGTGTATTTTGACCTTCGGAGGGGCCCGATGGAGGGTATTCGACCTTGAGAGGCCTTCGAAGGGTGTATCTTGACCTTCGGAGGGGCCCGATGGAGGATATTCGACCTTGAGAGGCCTTCGGAAGGTGTATCTTGACCTTCGGAGGGGACCGATGGAGGGTATTCGACCTTGAGAGGCCTTCGGGAGGTGTGTTTTACCTTCGGAGGGGCCCGAAGGAGGATATTCGACCTTGAGAGGCCTTCGGAAGGGTATGTTTTTGACCTTCGGAGGGGCCCGATGGAGGATATTCGACCTTGAGAGGCCTTCGGAAGGTGTATCTTGACCTTCGGAGGGGCCCGGTGGAGGATATTCGACCTTGAGAGGCCTTCGGAAGGTGTATCTTGACCTTCGGAGGGGCCCGATGGAGGGTATTCGACCTTGAGAGGCCTTTGGAAGGTGTGTCATTACCTTCGGTGGGGCCCGATGGAGGGTAATCGACTTTGAGAAGCCTTCGAAAGGTGTATCTTGACCTTCAGAGGGGCCCGATGGAGGATATTCGACTTTGAGAAGCCTTCGGAAGGTTGTACTTGACCTTCGGAGGGGCCCGATGGAGGGTATTCGACCTTGAGAGGCCTTCGAAAGGTGTATCTTGACCTTCAGAGGGGCCCGATGGAGGATATTCGACTTTGAGAAGCCTTCGGAAGGTTTTTTTGACCTTCGGAGGGGCCCAATGGAGGGATTCGACCTTGAGAGGCCTTCGGAAGGTGTATCTTGACCTTCGGAGGGGCCCGATGGAGGGTATTCGACCTTGAGAGGCCTTCGGAAGGTGTTTTTGACCTTCGGAGGGGCCCGATGGAGGTATTCGACCTTGAGAGGCCTTCGGAAGGTGTGTGTTTTGACCTTCGGAGGGGCCCGATGGAGGGTATTCGACCTTGAGAGGCCTTCGGAAGGTGTATCTTGACCTTCGGAGGGGCCCGATGGAGGGTATTCGACCTTGAGAGGCCTTCGGAAGGTGTATTTGACCTTCGGAGGGGCCCGATGGAGGGTATTCGACCTTGAGAGGCCTTCGGAAGGTGTATCTTGACCTTCGGAGGGGCCCGATGGAGGGTATTCGACCTTGAGAGGCCTTCGGAAGGTGTATTTGACCTTCGGAGGGGCCCGATGGAGGGTATTCGACCTTGAGAGGCCTTCGGAAGGGTGTATCTTGACCTTCGGAGGGGCCCGATGGAGGGTATTCGACCTTGAGAGGCCTTCGGAGGTGTGTATTTGACCTTCGGAGGGGCCCGATGGAGGGGTATTCGACCTTGAGAGGCCTTCGGAAGGTGTATCTTGACCTTCGGAGGGGCCCGATGGAGGTATTCGACCTTGAGAGGCCTTCGGAAGGTGTATCTTGACCTTCGGAGGGGCCCGATGGAGGGTATTCGACCTTGAGAGGCCTTCGGAAGGTGTTTTGACCTTCGGAGGGGCCCGATGGAGGGTATTCGACCTTGAGAGGCCTTCGGAAGGTGTATCTTGACCTTCGGAGGGGCCCGATGGAGGGTATTCGACCTTGAGAGGCCTTTGGAAGGTGTATTTGACCTTCGGAGGGGCCCGATGGAGGGTATTCGACCTTGAGAGGCCTTCGGAAGGTGTATCTTGACCTTCGGAGGGGCCCGATGGAGGGTATTCGACCTTGAGAGGCCTTCGGAAGGTGTATTTGACCTTCGGAGGGGCCCGATGGAGGGTATTCGACCTTGAGAGGCCTTCGGAAGGTGTATTTGACCTTGACCTTCGGAGGGGCCCGGTGGAGGGTATTCGACCTTGAGAGGCCTTCGGAAGGTGTATCTTGACCTTCGGAGGGGCCCTATGGAGGTATTCGACCTTGAGAGGCCTTCGGGAGGTGTGTTTTGACCTTCGGGGGGGCCCGATGGAGGGTATTCGACCTTGAGAGGCCTTCGGAAGGTGTATCTTGACCTTCGGAGTGGCCCGATGGAGGGTATTCGACCTTGAGAGGCCTTGTGGAGGTTGGTTTTGACCTTCGGAGGGGCCCGGTGGAGGATATTCGTCCTTGAGAGGCCTTCGGAGGGTGTATCTTGACCTTCGGAGGGGCCCGATGTAGGATATTCGACCTTGAGAGGCCTTCGGAAGGTGTAACTTGACCTTCGGAGGGGACCGATGGAGGGTATTCGACCTTGAGAGGCCTTCGGAAGGTGTATCTTGACCTTCGGAGGGGCCCGATGGAGGGTATTCGACCTTGAGAGGCCTTCGGAATGTGTATCTTGACCTTCGGAGGGGCCCGATGGAGGATATTCGACCTTGAGAGGCCTTCGGAAGGTGTATCTTGACCTTCGGAGGTGCCCGATGGAGGGTATTCGACCTTGAGAGGCCTTCGGAAGGTGTATCTGACCTTCGGAGGGCCCCGATGGAGGTATTCGACCTTGAGAGGCCTTCGGAAGGTGTATCTTGACCTTCGGAGGGGCCCGATGGAGGGTATTCGACCTTGAGAGGCCTTCGGAAGGGTGTATCTTGACCTTCGGAGGGGCCCGATGGAGGTATTCGACCTTGAGAGGCCTTCGGAAGGTGTATTTGACCTTCGGAGGGGCCCGATGGAGGTATTCGACCTTGAGAGGCCTTCGGAGGTGTGTATCTTGACCTTCGGAGGGGCCCGATGGAGGGGTATTCGACCTTGAGAGGCCTTCGGAAGGTGTATTTGACCTTCGGAGGGGCCCGATGGAGGGTATTCGACCTTGAGAGGCCTTCGGAAGGTGTATTTATCTTGACCTTCGGAGGGGCCCGAGGGGAGGGTATTCGACCTTGAGAGGCCTTCGGAGGTGTGTTTTGACCTTCGGAGAGGCCCGATGGAGGGTATTCGACCTTGAGAGGCCTTCGGAAGGTGTATCTCAACCTTCGGAGGGGCCCTATGGAAGGTATTCGACCTTGAGAGGCCTTCGGAGGGTGTTTCTTGACCTTCGGAGGGGCCCGAAGGAGGATATTCGACCTTGAGAGGCCTTCGGAAGGTGTATCTTGACCTTCGGAGGGGCCCGATGGAGGGTATTCGACCTTGAGAGGCCTTCGGGAAGGTGTGTTTTGACCTTCGGAGGGGCCCGATGGAGGATATTCGACCTTGAGAGGCCTTCGGAAGGTGTATTTGACCTTCGGAGGGGCCCGATGGAGGGCCTTATTCGACCTTGAGAGGCCTTCGGAAGGAGGGGTGTATTTGACCTTCGGAGGGGCCCGATGGAGGGTATTCGACCTTGAGAGGCCTTCGGAAGGTGTATCTTGACCTTCGGAGGGGCCCGATGGAGGGTATTCGACCTTGAGAGGCCTTCGGAAGGTGTATCTTGACCTTCGGAGGGGCCCGATGGAGGGTATTCGACCTTGAGAGGCCTTCGGAAGGTGTGTTTTGACCTTCGGAGGGGCCCGGTGGAGGGTATTCGACCTTGAGAGGCCTTCGGAAGGTGTATCTTGACCTTCGGAGGGGCCCGATGGAAGGTATTCGACCTTGAGAGGCCTTCGGAAGGTGTATCTTGACCTTCGGAGGGGCCCGATGGAGGGTATTCGACCTTGAGAGGCCTTCGGAAGGTGTTCTTGACCTTCGGAGGGGCCCGATGGAGGGTATTCGACCTTGAGAGGCCTTCGGAAGGGTGTATTTGACCTTCGGAGGGGCCCGATGGAGGTATTCGACCTTGAGAGGCCTTCGGAAGGGTGTATCTTGACCTTCGGAGGGGCCCGATGGAGGTATTCGACCTTGAGAGGCCTTCGGAAGGTGTATTTGACCTTCGGAGGGGGCCCGATGGAGGGTATTCGACCTTGAGAGGCCTTCGGAAGGTGTATCTTGACCTTCGGAGGGGCCCGATGGAGGGTATTCGACCTTGAGAGGCCTTCGGAAGGTGTTTTGACCTTCGGAGGGGCCCGATGGAGGGTATTCGACCTTGAGAGGCCTTCGGAAGGTGTATTTGACCTTCGGAGGGGCCCGATGGAGGTATTATTCGACCTTGAGAGGCCTTCGGAAGGTGTATCTTGACCTTCGGAGGGGCCCGATGGAGGGTATTCGACCTTGAGAGGCCTTCGGAAGGTGTGTTTTGACCTTCGGAGGGGCCCGATGGAGGTATATTCGACCTTGAGAGGCCTTCGGAAGGTGTATCTTGACCTTCGGAGGGCCCCCGATGGAGGTATTCGACCTTGAGAGGCCTTAGGAAGGTGTATCTCGACCTTCGGAGAGGCTCGATGGAGGGTATTCGGCCTTAAGAGGACTTCGGAAGGTATGTTTTGACCTTCGGAGAAGCCCGATGGAGAGTATTCTACCTTGAAACGCCTTCGGAAGGTGTATTTTTGACCTTCGGAGGGGCCCGATGGAGGATATTCGACCTTGAGAGGCCTTCGGAAGGTGTATCTTGACCTTCGGAGGGGCCCGATGGAGGGTATTCGACCTTGAGAGGCCTTGTGGAGGTTGGTTTTGACCTTCGGAGGGGCCCGGTGGAGGGTATTCGACCTTGAGAGGCCTTCGGAAGGTGTATCTTGACCTTCGGAGGGGCCCGATGGAGGGTATTCGACCTTGAGAGGCCTTCGGAAGGTGTGTTTTGACCTTCGGAGGGGCCCGGATGGAGGGTATTCGACCTTGAGAGGCCTTCGGAAGGTGTATCTTGACCTTCGGAGGGCCCCGATGGAGGTATTCGACCTTGAGAGGCCTTCGGAAGGTGTTTTTGACCTTCGGAGGGGCCCGGTGGAGGATATTCGACCTTGAGAGGCCTTCGGATTGTGTATCTTGACCTTCGAAGTGGCCCGATGGAGGGTATTTGACCTTGAGAGGCCTTCGGGAGGTGTGTTTTACCTTCGGAGGGGCCCGAAGGAGGATATTCGACCTTGAGAGGCCTTCGGAGGTGTGTATCTTGACCTTCGGAGGGGCCCGATGGAGGGTATTCGACCTTGAGAGGTCTTCGGAAGGTGTGTTTTGACCTTCGGAGGGGCCCGGTGGAGGGTATTCGACCTTGAGCGGCCTTCGGAAGGTGTGTTTTTGACCTTCGGAGGGGCCCGATGGAGGGTATTCGACCTTGAGAGGCCTTCGGAAGGTGTATCTTGACCTTCGGAGGGGCCCGATGGAGGTATTCGACCTTGAGAGGCCTTCGGAAGGTGTGTTTTGACCTTCGGAGTGGGCCCGACCTTGGAGGATATTCGACCTTGAGAGGCCTTCGGAAGGTGTATCTTGACCTTCGGAGGGGCCCGATGGAGGGTATTCGACCTTGAGAGGCCTTCGGAAGGTGTATTTGACCTTCGGAGGGGCCCGATGGAGGGTATTCGACCTTGAGAGGCCTTCGGAAGGTGTATCTTGACCTTCGGAGGGGCCCGATGGAGGGTATTCGACCTTGAGAGGCCTTCGGAAGGTGTGTTTTGACCTTCGGAGGGGCCCGATGGGGGATATTCGACCTTGAGAGGCCTTCGGAAGGTGTATCTTGACCTTCGGAGGGGCCCGATGGAAGGTATTCGACCTTGAGAGGCCTTCGGGAGGTGTGTTTTGACCTTCGGAGGGGCCCGATGGAGGGTATTCGACCTTGAGAGGCCTTCGGAAGGTGTATCTTGACCTTCGGAGGGGCCCGATGGAAGGTATTCGACCTTGAGAGGCCTTCGGAAGGTGCATCTTGACCTTCGGAGGGGCCCGATGGAGGGTATTCGACCTTGAGAGGCCTTCGGGAGGGTGTATTTTGACCTTCGGAGGGGCCCGGTGGAGGATATTCGACCTTGAGAGGCCTTCGGAAGGTGTATCTTGACCTTCGGAGGTGCCCGATGGAGGGTATTCGACCTTGAGAGGTCTTTGGAAGGTGTGTTTTGACCTTCGGAGGGGCCCGGTGGAGGGTATTCGACCTTGAGAGGACTTCGGAAGGTGTATCTTGACCTTCGGAGGTGCCCGATGGAAGGTATTCGACCTTGAGAGGCCTTCGGAAGGTGTATCTTGACCTTCGGAGGGGCCCGATGGAGGGTATTCGACCTTGAGAGGCCTTCGGAAGGTGTTTTTGACCTTCGGAGGGGCCCGATGGAGGGTATTCGACCTTGAGAGGCCTTCGGAAGGTGTATTTGACCTTCGGAGGGGCCCGATGGAGGGTATTCGACCTTGAGAGGCCTTCGGAAGGTGTATCTTGACCTTCGGAGGGGCCCGATGGAGGGTATTCGACCTTGAGAGGCCTTCGGAAGGTGTGTTTTGACCTTCGGAGGGGCCCGATGGGAGGGTATTCGACCTTGAGAGGCCTTCGGAAGGTGTATCTTGACCTTCGGAGGGGCCCGATGGAGGGTATTCGACCTTGAGAGGCCTTCGGAAGGGTGTATTTTGACCTTCGGAGGGGCCCGATGGAGGGTATTCGACCTTGAGAGGCCTTCGGAAGGTGTATCTTGACCTTCGGAGGGGCCCGATGGAGGGTATTCGACCTTGAGAGGCCTTCGGAAGGTGTATTTTGACCTTCGGAGGGGCCCGATGGGGGTATTCGACCTTGAGAGAGGCCTTCGGAAGGTGTATCTTGACCTTCGGAGGGGCCCGATGGAGGGTATTCGACCTTGAGAGGCCTTCGGAAGGTGTATTTTGACCTTCGGAGGGGCCCGATGGAGGATATTCGACCTTGAGAGGCCTTCGGAAGGTGTATCTTGACCTTCGGAGGGGCCCGATGGAGGGTATTCGACCTTGAGAGGTCTTCGGAAGGTGTGTTTTGACCTTCGGAGGGGCCCGATGGAGGGTATTCGACCTTGAGAGGCCTTCGGAAGGTGTTTTTGACCTTCGGAGGGGCCCGATGGAGAGGATATTCGACCTTGAGAGGCCTTCGGAAGGTGTATCTTGACCTTCGGAGGGGCCCGATGGAGGGTATTCGACCTTGAGAGGCCTTCGGGAGGTGTATTTGACCTTCGGAGGGGCCCGATGGAGGGTATTCGACCTTGAGAGGCCTTCGGAAGGTGTATTTGACCTTCGGAGGGGCCCGATGGAGGGTATTCGACCTTGAGAGGTCTTCGGAAGGTGTGTTTTGACCTTCGGAGGGGCCCGATGGAGGATATTCGACCTTGAGAGGCCTTCGGAAGGTGTATCTTGACCTTCGGAGGGGACCGATGGAGGGTATTCGACCTTGAGAGGCCTTCGGAGGGTGTCTCTTGACCTTCGGAGGGGCCCGATGGAGGGTATTCGACCTTGAGAGGCCTTCGGAATGTGTATCTTGACCTTCGGAGGGGCCCGATGGAGGGTATTCGACCTTGAGAGGCCTTCGGGAGGTGTATCTTGACCTTCGGAGGGGCCCGATGGAGGTATTCGACCTTGAGAGGCCTTCGGAAGGTGTATCTTGACCTTCGGAGGGGCCCCGATGGAGGTATTCGACCTTGAGAGGCCTTCGGAAGGTGTATCTTGACCTTCGGAGGGCCCGATGGAGGGTATTCGACCTTGAGAGGCCTTCGGAAGGTGTATGTTGACCTTCGGAGGGGCCCGATGGAGGTATATTCGTCCTTGAGAGGCCTTCGGAGGGTGTATCTTGACCTTCGGAGGGGCCCGATGGAGGGTATTCGACCTTGAGAGGCCTTCGGAAGGTGTATTTTGACCTTCGGAGGGGCCCGATGGAGGGTATTCGACCTTGAGAGGCCTTCGGAAGGTGTATCTTGACCTTCGGAGGGGCCCGATGGAGGGTATTCGACCTTGAGAGGCCTTCGGAAGGTGTATTTTGACCTTCGGAGGGGCCCGATGGAGGTATTCGACCTTGAGAGGCCTTCGGAAGGGTGTATTTTGACCTTCGGAGGGGCCCGATGGAGGGTATTCGACCTTGAGAGGCCTTCGGAAGGTGTATTTGACCTTCGGAGGGGCCCGATGGAGGATATTCGACCTTGAGAGGCCTTCGGAAGGTGTATCTTGACCTTCGGAGGTGCCCGATGGAAGGTATTCGACCTAGAGAGGCCTTCGGAAGGTGTGTTTTGACCTTCGGAGGGGCCCGATAGAGGGTATTCGACCTTGAGAGGCCTTCGGAAGGTGTATCTTGACCTTCGGAGGGGCCCGATGGAGGGTATTCGACCTTGAGAGGCCTTCGGAAGGTGTATTTGACCTTCGGAGGGCCCGGATGGAGGTATTCGACCTTGAGAGGCCTTCGGAAGGTGTATCTTGACCTTCGGAGGGGCCCGATGGAGGTATTATTCGACCTTGAGAGGCCTTCGGAAGGAGGTGGTGTTTTTGACCTTCGGAGGGGCCCGATGGAGGATATTCGACCTTGAGAGGCCTTCGGAAGGTGTAACTTGACCTTCGGAGGGGACCGATGGAGGGTATTCGACCTTGAGAGGCCTTCGGAAGTTGTATCTTGACCTTCGGAGAGGCCCGATGGAGGATATTCGACCTTGAGAGGCCTTCGGAAGGTGTATTTGACCTTCGGAGGGGCCCAATGGAGGGTATTCGACCTTGAGAGGCCTTCGGAAGGTGTGTATCTTGACCTTCGGAGGGGCCCGATGATGGAGGTATTCGACCTTGAGAGGCCTTCGGGAGGTGTGTGTTTTGACCTTCGGAGGGGCCCGATGGAGGGTTATCGACCTTGAGAGGCCTTCGGAGGTGTGTTTTGACCTTCGGAGGGGCCCGGTGGAGGGTATTCGACCTTGAGAGGCCTTCGGAAGGTGTATCTTGACCTTCGGAGGGGCCCGATGGAAGGTATTCGACCTTGAGAGGCCTTCGGAAGGTGTATCTTGACCTTCGGAGGTGCCCGATGGAGGGTATTCGACCTTGAGAGGTCTTCGGAAGGTGTGTTTTGACCTTCGGAGGGGCCCGGTGGAGGTATTCGACCTTGAGAGGCCTTCGGAAGGTGTATCTTGACCTTCGGAGGGGCCCGATGGAGGGTATTCGACCTTGAGAGGCCTTCGGAAGGTGTATCTTGACCTTCGGAGGGGCCCGATGGAGGGTATTCGACCTTGAGAGGCCTTCGGAAGGTGTATTTGACCTTCGGAGGGGCCCGATGGAGGTATTCGACCTTGAGAGGCCTTCGGAAGGTGTGTTCTTGACCTTCGGAGGGGCCCGATGGAGGGTATTCGACCTTGAGAGGCCTTCGGAAGGTGTATCTTGACCTTCGGAGGGGCCCGATGGAGGGTATTCGACCTTGATAGGCCTTCGGAAGGTGCATCTTGACCTTCGGAGGGGCCCGATGGAGGTATTCGACCTTGAGAGGCCTTCGGAAGGTGTATCTTGACCTTCGGAGGGGCCCGATGGAGGGTATTCGACCTTGAGAGGCCTTCGGAAGGTGTGTTTTCTTGACCTTCGGAGGGGCCCGATGGAGGGTATTCGACCTTGAGAGGCCTTCGGAAGGTGTGTGTTTGACCTTCGGAGGGGCCCGATGGAGGTATTCGACCTTGAGAGGCCTTCGGAAGGTGTATCTTGACCTTCGGAGGGGCCCGATGGAGGGTATTCGACCTTGAGAGGCCTTCGGAAGGTGTTTCTTGACCTTCGGAGGGGCCCGATGGAGGGTATTCGACCTTGAGAGGCCTTCGGAGGGTGTATCTTGACCTTCGGAGGGGCCCGATGGAGGATATTCGACCTTGAGAGGCCTTCGGAAGGTGTATCTTGACCTTCGGAGGGACCGATGGAGGGTATTCGACCTTGAGAGGCCTTCGGAAGGTGTATCTTGACCTTCGGAGGGGCCCGATGGAGGGTATTCGACCTTGAGAGGCCTTCGGAAGGTGTATTTTGACCTTCGGAGGGGCCCGATGGAGGGTATTCGACCTTGAGAGGCCTTCGGAAGGTGTATCTTGACCTTCGGAGGGGCCCGATGGAGGGTATTCGACCTTGAGAGGCCTTCGGAAGGTGTATTTTGACCTTCGGAGGGGCCCGATGGAGGGTATTCGACCTTGAGAGGCCTTCGGAAGGTGTATCTTGACCTTCGGAGGGGCCCGATGAGGGTATATTCGACCTTGAGAGGCCTTCGGAAGGTGTATTTGACCTTCGGAGGGGCCCGATGGAGGGTATTCGACCTTGAGAGGCCTTCGGGAAGGTGTATCTTGACCTTCGGAGGGGCCCGATGGAGGGTATTCGACCTTGAGAGGTCTTCGGAAGGTGTGTTTTGACCTTCGGAGGGGCCCGATGGAGGGTATTCGACCTTGAGAGGCTTTCGGAAAGAGTATGTTGAGCTTCGGAGGGCCCGATGGAGGTTATTCGACCTTGAGAGGCCTTCGGAAGGTGTTTGTTGACCTTCGGAGGGGCCCGATGGAGCGTATTCGACCTTGAGAGGCCTTCGGAGGGTGTATCTTGACCTTCGGAGGGGCCCGATGTAGGATATTCGACCTTGAGAGGCCTTCGGAAGGTGTTTTGACCTTCGGAGGGGCCCGATGGAGGATATTCAACCTTGAGAGGCCTTCGGAAGGTGTATCTTGACCTTCGGAGGTGCCTGATGGGAGGTATTCGACCTTGAGAGGCCTTCGGGAGGTGTGTTTTGACCTTCGGAGGGGCCCGGTGGAGGATATTCGACCTTGAGAGGCCTTCGGAAGGTGTGTTTTGACCTTCGGAGGGGCCCGATGGAGGGGTATTCGACCTTGAGAGGCCTTCGGAAGGTGTATCTTGACCTTCGGAGGGGCCCGATGGAGGGTATTCGACCTTGAGAGGCCTTCGGAAGGTGTTTTGACCTTCGGAGGGGCCCGATGGAGGGTATTCGACCTTGAGAGGCCTTCGGAAGTGTGTTTTGACCTTCGGAGGGGCCCGATGGAGGTATTCGACCTTGAGAGGCCTTCGGAAGTGTGTGTATTTGACCTTCGGAGGGGCCCGATGGAGGGTATTCGACCTTGAGAGGCCTTCGGAAGGTGTATCTTGACCTTCGGAAGTGCCCGATGGAAGGTATTTGACCTTGAGAGGCCTTTGGAAGGTGTGTTTTGACCTTCGGAGAGGCCCAGTGGAGGGTATTCGACCTTGAGCGGCCTTCGGAAGGTGTATCTTGACCTTCGGAGGGGCCCTATGGAAGGTATTCGACCTTGAGAGGCCTTCGG